>DWLR01001880.1:0-16869 GCA_018246295.1 Papilio alexanor hazarajatica
TATATATATATATATATATTATTAAGGTAAATATGTTCTTATTAAATCTTTTGACGTAGTCTCCATCAGTTTCCATACAAAGTTGCCACCGAACTAGGTTTCGAAACATTTGTTGCAGTCGGCCGTAATAGAATTAATATTGTTTAAATAATTTAACTACATCTGAAATACTACGTATTGTTCAATGACATTATATATAAAATTTTACAACAAAAATTTAATAATATAGTTTCATATTTAATATTTTTTTTTAATAATAGTAGATTATTGAAATTATTTATTAATTCTACTTGGAACCACTCCCGCTAAGCGTGTTTTAGTACATGATTCATGGCAATAATCGAATGGCAGATTCGAACCCGTTTCTTGATTGGTAGTCCATGCTCTTAACCATAAGGCTATTGACGCTTCATATATGGACACGAAACAAAAATAAGACATTCCTCGGCACTGAGGCAATGAGACCACAGTTTGCTATTAGTCACCAACCGCGAAACAATTAAAATTTTAATACAACTCTCCCCTTGTGACCACTTTTTTTTCACTCGAATCTTTTGGTTTGGAATGAAATGCAATTACAACTTGCGGTTTTGCGGCAAGACGACCTTTTTCATTTTATTCCGGATCAGAAAGGAGCAGTTGATTTGACGAACAAAGTTTATTTGCGGATATTTTTTGAAATGTGGGACTTATATTCGTAGTCTAGCAATTAGGTGCCTCTCTGTCAATAGATACTGCGTCATGAGTTCTTCTAAGAGGAAAATAATGTATGAAAATTAAATATAGTTATTAATTACAAGAATGTATAAAAGTAGAGATATTTAAGAAATGTCTCAATAGGCTGATATACTTATATATAGCTATGGTTAGTTTTTGACCTGAAAGTTTGTGTATATAATCGGAAAACATAAATAGTTTATGTTTGGTTTGTCCAAATTAAACCAAAAAGACGTAAAGAGTACTTAGTTATTTTGTTAACTCTTCGATAACTTAATTTAATCGTTTTATTCGATCCTTCACTTTCTACATTTATGTGTGTAAAGAAAATATGATATTTATCTTTCTTACAACCTTCCCTTTACGCGAACAATCTTCCGCAGTTTCACACAATTTGTTCGCCATCTTTGATTGAAATGCGTTACCGGATATTCGGACGATTTTTCCCTTTTTCCTTTCTATTCTGCGGTATTGGATTATCGTGATCGTGTGGTAAATTTAGAAAACTTATTTATATCACTTTGTTTTGGTTATTTGTGTAAACTTAATAATCTTGTTGCTTACTTTAATTTTCATATTGTAGAACTGTAAAAGGTTAGATCTTGACATATGTTCAATTCTTAGTCTGCTATGGATTTTAAGAATATTGGAAGGTGTAGTATTAATTTATTTATTCAACATCCATGGCATCGTCATTCTTTTATTTTAACTAGGCATTTAAATCTAAATCTCTATCTAGGCACGTTAAATCCTTACAACGAAAAATAGTAGAAATGCACTTCTGCCATAGTAATTCTGTCCAATACTTGAGAGTAGAGCGATGATTTTAGAGTTTAAAAACACAAAGATTTTATCCTGCATCATATGTATTTTTTATGTTAATAACATTTACTTTCTACCATTTAATCTTTTATATTCATGATATACCTACAATAAACTATTTTTTCAAACGAGTTTCCGAAGTTTCAGTTCCAGTACTGATCCAGCTCTTACTGATCGGCTTCACCCTTTGGCCTTACGAAGGGACGTAAGTTCCTTTTATATATTTGACCGTATTTACCATGGGGAGTGTTCCGAAGAATTTTTTGGTACAATTCCTGCCGCGGAGTTTCGTCATCGTACGACTCGACAGAGCGCCAAATACCACCCACATCACCTTGATGGATGGCTTTCCACATCCGTACGGTTCTCGCGAAACTTCCTGCCTCGCACAGCCGCGTTGTGGAATGATCTGTCTTCAGCGGTATTTAAAGACCAATTCGACTTAGGGTCCTTCAAGGAGAGAGCGTATCTTTTCCTTAAAGGCCGGCAACGCATTCGCGGTTCTTCTGGTGTTGCGAGTGTCCATGGGCGGCGGTGATCGCTAGTTATTGGGAGACCCGTTGCTCGTTTGCCCCCTTCTCATATAAAAAAAAAACCAATAACAATCTGCAATTGCGATCAGTTCAAACGTTTTGATTGAAACCTACGACCGAAATAACAAGATAAATACGATTTTTATTTAAAAAACAAAATGCAAATAGTTCGGTTAATATTTTAAATTCTATCAGAATAAAAATTTTATAAAATTTATACTAAGTTACTTACTTTTTTAAAACGTATATATCGTTTTCTGAGAACTTATGTGCAACTAAATCCTAATATTTTTCTTCATATCCATTTTCACCCTACCTCCCAGCCTAATAACCGGCTGTTTCTTGAAGTAATTTTTTTTCGCAAAGTTATCCTACCATTTTTATTTACACATAGTAATTTGAATCAATACGTATATTAATATTCATTTTAATATTAAGAATAACGCCGTATAGTGAAAAATATTACTTTACAAAAACATTGCGTGTTTATTACTTTTTTGTTTTAAATTTGGCAAGCGAGTATGGACTAACTATAAAACTAAGATCGGATGACGGAAAGCTACAGATACCGTTTAAGCTCGATATAGGCGGCGCAATAAAATCGCCACCCGTCGGCGACGCTCAGTTGCGTGGAATTAAATGAATTGAATGTCGTCTCGGCGAATTTCATTACATTAAAACTAGTGACATGGCTCTTTTAGCGGCCCGAGTACCTTGACTTACAGCGCTATATAACCTTACACGATTAATAATACGTACTTAACAGCACTATATTCTTCACGTAGACATTTTTTTTGAGGTGGCAAATGTAAAAGCGGTCACCTCAGTGATTGTACCCATAGACATTTCATTCAGCATTTCAGCATTTCCTTCTCTTAATAAACTTACGCATTCCAGCTTTTCCTTATTAGAAAAGGATGGGAAGGGGAAGAGGACTAAAATTGGCCTCCGGCACCTCACTCCTTTGACGAAACGCAGAATACATCTACTTCATGCCTGTCTTCTGTGGGGTCGTGGTATTTCACCATTCAAGCGGGCCATTCATGCAGATGTTGTCGTTGCGGACTCTACCACTGTTAAAATAAAATTCTTAAAAATATTATTAAGAAAATTGTTATTTGTTGAAAATAACTACGTTTTGAAACTAATGAACCGTTTTAATTGTTTTTTTTTTAATCAATTTATTCATCTATTTCTTTATTATTAATATGCGATACGGAGATAGGGTATCAAGATATCAACGAATATCTTTGCTACCGTGTTAATTTCGTACTTTAATACGTCGTGAATACAACTAAAATAATGTAATAAATTGCTTTTACGTATTTCAAAATTGTTTCACTGTTTCAATAAATGCATATCTGTAAATAAATTAAAGTGAATAAAAATTTATTGTACATCGTTATGATTGGCAAATTGTTAACGCAACCTGCGACACCTAAATGGTTCTATTTATTTATTTTCAATACTCCATACATGTGTATAGTTATAAACTGTTTTCGTCCCAAAAATTGCGAGAATCATATTTTTATTTAACGCATGTCAATCCTGTTTGTGAACTCTTGGTACGTTCAGTGCGTTTACCCATTTTCAATGTGTAGAGAAAAATTAAATCAATAATCGACTGTAGGATTTGAACACGAGGAATGTAATAATTGATATGGTAAGTACATGGTTAGGTTAGGTTAGGTGAGTACACCAACCACGGACCTGCTAGATTGTCCTAGTGGGCGGAGAGGACGAACTCCGCCGTTGCGCGTCCTCGGGTGGTGGATAGAGGAACGCCCCGGCTAGGTGAAGCCGGGGTAGGGCGAAAGCCCCGCGAACCAAACACCGGGGGGGAATCGGGGGTAGTGAGGTGAGCCCGTGACTCCGGTTGCGGGTGACCGGATCCAGCGGGCCCACTTGTGGATTCGCACAAGAGGGCGGCGCGTGCCTTTAAGGCGAGCGTCTTTGAGGGAGGCGAGCCTAAGCTCAGTACCGTCCTTATCAGGACAGGGAAAGGCGAGGGTGAGCCTCATCGGGCGGCGGGCACAAGCCCGGGCCGGGGTGGCGTGACCCACTAGGTGGGTTGCGGTCGCCGGACGGGACGTGGGTGAGCACGACCTCACTACCCCTCTGCTTGCAGAGGGACATGATGGCGCGCAATCCTACGTCCTGCGCGTAATCCCAGTGGCTCGCCACCGCTGGGACCGCGGGCCCCTGTCTTTATTAAGACAAGGACTAAGAGGGTCATTGGCCCTCTACTCAGGCCACACCAGTGGGGGAGGGTGGGGTATCCCGAACTTGCATTGCATGGTGTCGTCTTCGAGGAGCGCCACAATTTATTGGGGCCCAGCGCTCCGAAAGGAGCGCAGTGCGGGACCCCATCCCGGGGCGACCAGTGGGCGTCGCGGTATAACGTGCTAGTCATGCGCCCGTGGTGTCCACAATAGTCATGAGGGAACGTGTGGTTTTTATTGGGTATGCCCACCTCCATAAGAGTTACAGGCTAACACTGAGCATGGAAGAGCCCCACAGACCCCCCTGTTGCCCCGAACACGGGACATGCATAAGGTTTGCATCTTCCACACGTTAAAAAAAGTTTATTTTAGCGAACTTATTCATATATTATGCCAAGCACAATAGTTCTTAGACGCTTGCAATACTGGTCCAAGATCCAAGACATGATCTAGGTAGGCGATTTTTCTCTGATGGTCTGCAACAATCCGCAGTTATTTCCGACGAGTTGGAGTTGTTGCTGTTGAGTTGAAACCTTCTGTGACCAGCTGTGTGTAATGTGTAACATTAAAAACCATTCACAAAGCTTATTCATGTACACTAAGTCTATTAGATCTGTTCCATCGAGGAGAAAGGTTTTTTGTAGCATGCAAAGGTCATAAAGATCAAATCAGATTTACTAGTTTTTTTCTTCGACCTAGAGGAATGAGTCTACGAAGCAGATATACCTACAGTCGTAATGTGAAACCAATTAGTGATTTCAGCTTAGCGAACATCAGCAGACTAGGGCTGTTCTTCGCTTTAATTTACTTGGTTTAATATCGATATTTTCGCTTTAATTAGCAAAAAAGTTTTATAGCTTTAACATTTTTTCACATGAATTACAGTTTTTCTTCTAAATAGTGGACGTGTACTTATTTTAACAGATTCTTCGCTTGTTCGAACAGATCATAAATATAACAATAGCGGACCGTACCGTGGCATCTCTCTTAGGCAAATTTTATTGACGTGCTCATCGTTTTTCGTTTTTACAAGGTAGGAAATATCAAAAGAAATAGAAGACAGGATAAGAGAACAAAGATATTTCATCAATTATGAAATATACAATAAGTAATATGGGAAACATTACTTCACTAGAACGAGCCGCCCTCGACCTCGGCCGCTCTAATCCGGTAATGTTGACTCGTATCTAGTACTTCATTCGACATAACGTCCATTGTTAATTTTTTTATACGATAAAATTTTCAACTAAACTAATTTTATCTGCTACTCAGCGAGGGTGAAGTAGAGCTTACTAATGCGTTTTATTTAAGTGATCAGTAAAGTGCCCCAGGTTACTGTTTCAATCTTCTTTTATTTTCGATATCTTCTTTGTTCCTCTTTCCTACACGAAAGTTGACAAAGCCAAAACTACTGTTTCCGAACCGGTTAACGTGTTTTAGTCATAATTAAATATCGATGGACAAATGAACTATCTGTCCCTTTCTTATCGTGTGACTTATTGAGTATCATTGTATGACTTACAATGTGTGACTTACATTGGGTATTATTGTGTGACTTACGTTGAGTATCATTGTATGATTTACATTGTGTGACTTACATTGAGTATCATTGTTGCACTCTAGGTACCTCTGCAATTATAATTGGTAATGTGTACCTAATCAAAAATGTGAAACTAGTTAAATCTATACTTGTTCGTCAAAAACAATCACATAAAAATATATAATTGGTTGTATATAATAATGAGAATACATAATACACCGTGATCCATCACGAGGTCTGTTACCGGAAGTCGCGTGACGCGCACGCGATGAATTGAGTTTGTCAAGCTGGAAGCCCCGCTTATGTAACTCCAGATAACAGCTGAGGTAACGTTGGGTATGTTTTCATTGTCTTATAGTGTTCGGTGTATAGTATAATTTTTCTAAACATTAGTAAAACTATTAAATAGTAGCTAACTTTAGGCACAGTAAAAGTAGGACAGAGTGACGGCATTTCGAAGAGTCCTATGTCCTGCGACTTAAACAGTTAAAAGTTAATAAAAAAAAACCAATAAACCCAACTGACAGTACCTCTATGCATGATGACGTATGTATGACGCTTCGTGGAAGAATACAAATTGAATGACGCCTCACTCTTCAAAATCGGTCAAGCAGTTTAGGTTACAGGAGGTCACAATGTTATGTCACACATAGTATATTAAGGTCACAATATGTTACATACCCTTGAGAAACATTACTCTTCTGTCAGTAGATATTCTCATCAGGCTCTATGAAGATTCGCCAAAAATCTCGGTCTATTGTTATCCAGTGGTATACTTCAGAGGCATTTGAATAGGAATTTAAAAAGCTCACACACATCGTACAGTAATTAAAGTTTTAAATTAAAGATTATAGTATGCAGTGAAACAATGATGGATCATTTATTAAAATCTGAACAGTAAAATCTGAAGTAACACACTTTCACTATTTACTTAGCTATAAAGTGTTACAAATAGTATAATATTGCACAAAAATCAATGGCAGAACCATAGATTTTCACGGTTTAGATTCCACCAAAACCTATCGATTATATATCGATATATATCGAAGATTAACGTCATTTATTAAATTGAAAGTATATTTCAAACTATTATGATAGACGTTGTTGCATTTGGAACCTGAATATCTTCCTACAAAAGTTTTGAAAAAGTATTTTCTAAGGGCTAATAATAATTATTAAGCCTTTCCAGAGATTCTTTTTTTAGTATAATCTATCAATGACGTTACAAAGTCACATTACCATTTTACACTAGTTAATTTTACATATAGGTTTGTCTTATTATATGTTTGGCAAACATGACATTGTCACGTGTCGGTCGCGCCCATCACCTTTCCCCAAATAAATGTCTATTGTAATTTTTGCATAATATTTGCTAAGGGCGTTTGATTGTTTTATAGAAGTTTCAGTTTTGATTTCAACGCAAGCGTAAATTATATATTATCACGAACTAATAATCCGTTAAACGTGTGCGATAATAATTTTAGACTCTCCACGATGTTTTTGTTAACGTAACGACGATGCTAAGGCTCGAACTCAATTAAAAAAAAACTGAATTGAAATCACTACTGATAAATTCAGATTAAATCGACAAAAATGTTAGCAACATATGTTTAGCTTTATCCCTAATGTGGCTTTTTACATTCTTATAAAATGTAATTAATTAAGATTTTTTACAAGATTATTTTTTACTTCAAGTAACCAAAAAATCGGTAATTAAAAATTTTGACATAAGAAATTCGTACATTCTTATGCATGAAATTTCACAAGTATTCGTATAGCCACCTTCGCCTAGAGTTTAGTGGTACTCCTGGATTAAACGTGTCACTAATCTTTTCATACTAAGTCAATGTAATCCTATATTGGAGCATATTGCGATAGTAGAATTTTACATATTTACTAGATTTTTACATATTTATTATATATAATTTTACATATTTGTTACTAGACGGGGATTATACCCCTAAAATCGACGTCCTAAATAATTGTTCTCAGTGAGACAATTCATAGGACACATCAGTATTTATTTATACATTTTATATTATCATATTGAAAATTATCTATTGTTGAGTATATCTCCTTTAAATAAATAAATGGATAATGTGATCGTGATCTGTTTCGTCGACGAGTTACCGTTAAAGTATCTAACAAAAAAGTAACCTACGACAAATATTGAAAAATCAATGTTATAATTGTATAATCCACATTTTGTCGGTTCTCTTGAGCTGGTGGGTTTTATTTCTGATCTCAAATCTTTGTGAAGCGCGCAATGAAGTTTTTGACAATCTCACGGATGGACTTCCAAGGCACATAAACTTGAGCTGTTAATATTAATAGCTAAAGATAGAGAAATGACTTACGATCTTGGTGTTGAGGTGCATCAGCTCCCGCTCTGTGACCCGTCGCCGCGCTGTCTCCATTTGCTGCTGTCGATACTGGTTGTACTTATACAGTAAATACATCCCGGGCAGGGCCAACACCACGAAGGGTCGCATTAAGCTGGACGAAGAAGACGCGCGTTGCGGCATCTTTGTATTATCATTATTCCCACCAGTTTAACTAAGCACACACATCACCGACCGGCCTAAACCACGAGACGAAGAGACAGATTTGAACACGACTCGAAATTAACCTTATATTGACGATCATAGAATTCATTTTGCACTATCACAACGTCTACTCTACAGATTTAATATGGAAGATTTATTACGCACTACGACTAGGACTTTTAGCACTTCTTATAGCGTCACTATGCTACGGGGTTTCTACGTAAAACGGTTTTTATTGCTTTAATAATAGACCTAGTTTTACATTGTGGTGTTGTTTAACCAATTGCTTTTGGTGGCCGGCATCTGTAACAAAAAAGCATTTATTATATTTTTGAAAAGACTGATTAGCCTTCATCGCTGCCATATCACCATATGAGTTACAATATCATGTCACCACATATTATAAAATAAAGTCCTCCGCCGCGTCTGTCTGCCTGTTTGCGTTAAGCTCAAAAACTGCTGACCAGATCTTCATGTGGTTTTCACGATCAGGCAGTGTAATCATGAGGAAAGATTCACGAGGAATCAAGAGGATTTTGTGTAAATTGGTTGAAATATGACGATAATTGTTGAAAATGTCGGAAAAAGTTAAGCCACCTGGGGAATTTCATCGAAAACGCTGCTTTATACCTTTGAGGTGTAACGAAACAACACGTGATGGAATATTCTTTCATAAGTCTTCAATAATTGCGCGATGGCTTTTACCGGTGACTCACTAATTTTACACTATTTTTTTCCAAAAAAAAAAAAAAAATAAACATTAATGAGACCCTATTTAAGTATTACATGGTGATGGTATACGGATTCAATTAAGGAGAAATTAATACCATTTTAGATGGCTGAAAACTGATTAGGTATGACTACTTATAGCAATTTATTTGTGTGATATGTATTGTCGAGACCGGTCCATTCTCAATATATTGCGAAAGACCGAAACAAAATAATAAACCAAGACATTGCAGAAATGTAATCTAACTTAACGATAAAAGGGCAATGAAATCGAATTTTGCAGACGTAACGTCTAAAAGTGAATGGATTATCATGGCAAATTAGTTTTTACGGAGTTTCCGTAGCGGCGAGGTAATTTTCCTAAGCCTCGAAATAGAGGCAATAAGCGGACAATAAATTGATTGATAGCTTCCTCCGGGGACCCACCCACGCTGACACACGGCTTGCAATTTCTGACATCAATATCTTCCTCGCTCATTTTGCTCGATTGATAAACATTTTAAAGAAGTTTCACTGTGTTTAAAGGCGATAACAGAGATTTGAGTTTTTCTTTGCTTTTTAAAGACCTTAACGCATGTGGCACACAGGTTATATCCAGTGTGTGCGAGAGACGTCATACCTTAGAATGATGATTGTAAATTAAATCAAAGTAAAGTAGAACGTTTATTAACATGTAAGAATAAAATACAAACATTTCTTTGGTAAATGCAGACCCAAGTCTTATAATATTACGGGGACAAATAGGCAGTCTCGGATACATCCTCGAAGCAGATAGTGACAACTATTTGACTCGAGGTGGTAGTGCGCATATTCACACAAATAATAACATATTCATTGAAAATCCAAGGCAGTGACTGTTTTCTTAAACGCTAAGCCAGAAAGCGACAAACTTACTTGCAGATCTGCATATATTTTTTTTGATATTTATTGCATTTAAACTTGAAATTCAATTTAATTGCTAGTCAAATTTGGCAAGCTTCTAAATTTTATCGGTACATTTAACCGGTACAAATATGATCGTATAATTAATGAAATCAATTAAAACATCCCGGTATTAGTTCTCAACAGTTTAAAGGCATGTATAAAACAAGATCAACAATTGAGTGGCGCTCAAGTCGAATATAAAATATCACAGCTATCCCAAAATAAAAGATGTAATGTGATATTTTTATATTTCTAAAAACTTTTTTTTTTAATGCATCGTTCATGTTGAGCTTAGGCCAGGTCATTTAAGGTGTATAAAATTTTCAGTAGGCCCTTGATCAACTTTACTAAGCGCTAGAGGAGCTCCGATCAACTCTACTAACGCTTAGTAGAGTTGATCGGAGTTCTTCTGGCGCTCCAATTAACTGCTGACGTAAAAACTTTTAACTTTTCTCGTTGGCAAAAAAAAAAACTAAACTTCAAATAGATTGCGGTTTATACTAAATTCCGAGGCAAAATTTTAATTTTACTTTATTTTAATTTTAATTGTACTTTAGTACAGTATGACAATTTACGCGTATAGCCCTTCGCAGACAAAACAGATAAGTGTTTGAATATAAAGACAAATTGTAGAAAATTATTATTTAAGTAATTGTAATAAACTGAAATTCATTCACATAAATTTGCCGCTTTCAAATTCATTAGGTTAGTGAGACGCGATCTGTGAAGAGTCAATAATGATGCAACAACAAAATCAGTTACTAGTTAGTATATCTCTTTCTCTATCGTAACCGAAGGCACGTGATGTAGAAGAATCTCGTATTCTTTGCCAGGAACGTGTTAGACTAATATCCATAATCTCTGCCGTACCCCCTAGGTTCTGAGTTTGAGTTCCCATTTATATTTATTAAGAAATACATCGACATTGATCTTTATTTCTTATACTCAAGGCAGATTCTTTAATGTCCAGTTCAGCTTAGTAGCTGAATCGTAACATAAAGTATATTTTAATTTTTTTTACTTCACATAATTTGTCTTGTCAATCTTTTACTCGTATTTGTTAAACAATTTTAAACATTTAAAGAAAAGAGTTTTCAAATGTAATAAAAACTATGAAATGTATTTTTAGATAAAAAAAAAATATTTAATGTATTTTTAACATCCCGCGGTTCCAATGTAAACTTGTGCCTGCAATCTAAGGCAGGCGGCAATCAAGTGAAAGTTATTTAGTCTCGCGGGAGCCCGGGGCGGGCAGGTGTTGCTCCCACTGTATACCGAACTATACACACTCACACACGTATACATAATTTTTCAGACGCTATATGATGAGAAGCAAAAAAAAATACCTATTCCACGTGTCTCCAACCTACAGAGCTGGTTATCTAAAATAACATTTATGAAGAGGAAAACTTTTATGGATAAAAACTTTTTTTTAACTAACTAGCTCTAGACTAATAATATATTTGGATTCTACGATTACAAATTGAATAGTTTTAAGTGTTCCCTTGTTGTCAATACTCTATGACAGCCTATTGTTTTGTTTTTAGCCACACAACCATTTAGGAAAAGACACAAAGTTATGGTGTAAAAAGGTAGCAGTAAAAGTTTTGTCAGAGTAACTTACATAGGCATGTCTAGTGCAGGTTTTAATTTGTTTGCTACACTGTAAATTGCTATTATGAGGCCGCTCTGGCCTTTCGTGCTGTTCACTAATTTTGTTTAATATGTACATTTTAATATTCTTGAGAGAGATTTTTATTATGCATTGCATTTACTCACACAGGAAGAAATAATCTCACGTGTGTCACGTAGTATCATCAGGATAACAATGAATGGGTTAAAAAAACACGAGAAATCACGTTTTTGTTTAATAGAAAGCACCACTTCGAGTAAAAAAGTCCACATTTATTTTTCTGTATGTATATTATAATACATTCAAGTATATATTCGGGGGACTGATTTATTTTACAATTTCACTGATTGATGTTTGTCGTGTGCTGTATGTAAGAGCAACGAACGTAAAATTTCCCCAGAGAGAGTTCCGGCTTGGACCATTACAATGAGCGATATAAATTTAAAACCCGAATGAACAGAAGTCAAATTTATGCTAGACTGTCTGACTGAGTATATAGCGACTTCAAAAAAGGAGGAGGTTATCAATTCGCTTGTATCTTTTTGTTTTTGTTACTTTAGAACTTCATAAATTATGAACCGATATCACAAATATTGGAAGGGGTACATTCGCAAGTGGGTCCCGTTTAGTTTTGAATGTCATTAAAACTTGGGTTCTGAAGAAATATTTGAAGTTCCGAAATTTAACATACCTATTGGTTGATTTAAGACAAGCCCTGTTTAGATTTAATGGATTTGTAATGAGACTTACCGTGGCTATATAAATGACATAAATAAAATTATGTAAAGTCTGTTCGGTATTGTTTTTTTTTTTAATTTAAAATTGATAATGATGATGATGATTATGCGTACTGGGTACCTTTAAGAGAAGAATGATTAGCCCGTTGTCTTTCGCCCACAACACCACTTAACATCAGGTGGGATAGTGGTCAAGCGCTAATTTATTCTTAAAAAATATACAATCCTTTCTTTTTAAAAAATCTACGAATAACGTAGTTTTCTCTACAGCTATAAAAATAATGCTCTTAACGGACGTCCGGGAAAAATCTTTTAAGCGTTTTTTTAACATGCTTGGAAATTTTGTTACCATACTAAGGAAATGTTAAAACTATTAATATGCTCTATAGTCTATAGTTTAATCTTGATAGACGATCGGTTACATGGTTCATAGTATGTCATACTCATCTTAACCAGCCTAGTGACTTCAGATTAAATCTCGGAACAAGTATGCTTAAGGCGTTTACTAAAATAACTTATGCTTATTCAAAATCTCCTCTACTGTAGGACGATAAGCTCAATCAACATCACCTATCCACGTCTATTTAAAATTGTCAATGCTTTGAAAGAATTTAAAGTTTTATGAAAGAAATTTTACAGTTTATAGCTCATGAATCATCATCATCCATCATATTTTTGAAAATTTTAAACAAGGCTACTTTTTAAATATGTGTGTAATATTCAATACACATTTATTACATTTGCTTGACGTTGTTGTATACATATTTATATAATATTCCTAAATCAATTATCTGATAATATATTTGTAAAATGTTTGTTTGTTTAAATAGATATATGTATTCCATCTCAGCTTATGATCGCATCATTGGAGAGAAATGTGCCATAATCGCCACGCTTGGCAGGCGGGTTGGCGATCGCAGTATGTTCCACTGTACTAAGAAAAGGACGCTCTTGCCGGTCTTTCGGTGGTCTTTACATCCAGACATATGACAAACAGACATGTTTCTGCTCAAAAATGTTTGTCCTGGGTGGGAATCGAACCCACGGCGTGAAACATCTTATCAACCGCGCCAACCGATCCGTCAAGATATATGTATTACAGTAATCCATTTATATTTAAGATTATATACTATGGAAGTACACAGACTCTATTACCCACATAAGAACTGTTGTCACTTTTTTCTCTTTTATATTTCTAAATTTATTTTGTATTCCGTTTATTTAATTGTATTCCAATTTCAGTTTAGATAATAATCAAAAAAATGAATTAATAATGAACCATTGGGGACAACACTGGTTAATGAGATACAGCTAGTTCATGAGCTAGAAAACTCCCTTTGTACGTTATTTTGTTGTGTCAAATAAACGTGTTATTATTACATGTTTTCACCTTAGAGTTTTTTTTTAAATATGAAAATGATAGAAAATTTATTTAAAAATATTTAAAAGCTTTGAAAGTTCAGGAAGGTGCATAAAACGCTAACGAGAGTGCCGGATACTGCTGCATTTCCGATGCTGCTCGTGCAAAACGGCGCATATATTTATATTAAATATTTGACTCGAATTTGTTGTTCTATTTGTATCGCACATATGGCATTTTTCTATCGATATCCAAGTTACAAATATATATGTCCATAGTAATATTATAAAGAGAAAATATTTGATTCATTGTTTACGTTACGATAAACGTAATATTGTATTGTTTTATTTATTTCCCTGTCATCCCAAGCGAAGCTAGGACATGTTACTAATGTTAAACATAGACAAACAAATTTCTAGTTATGTTTGTACGCTCGTTTTGAATTTCTTTATAAATGATCTTTAGTAAAAAGAATATTGCACTTATAAGTTTAATTTAGTATGAAGATAAAATGTCCACTTCACGACGATTCATGGGAGAGGTCTACTTACTTTCCCATGAATCGGCATAAAGATTAGTAGTTTATCGACCTCATCCAGTACATTCCCAGAACCTTGTCGCAGACCATCTTGTACGAGGTCTACCTACGCTGCCGCGTCTAGTAATTTGTACGCCAACGCCATTCTCTGAGCTATCTAAAGGGTCCAGTAAAGTGTAGCAATTCTTCGAGATAATGTCGATTACCTATGTTTCTGCAAAACAAAAACTCTCAGCTAAAAAGAGTACTGTCCTCTCCAAATACCTAATATTTAGATAGTAGTAAATAGTAAGTACTAAAATATAAGAAATAAAATTATCCAGTAAAATCCAAAGACAGTAGTCGTACTGTAATACAATGAACGAACGGTAATTACATAACATGATATGTACGTCCCGTCTACAAGATACATATGGTATGCATGTTCATTGCATGTATTGTACATATATTGTTGCCCGCGTTGTCACCTTGAAAGCGACGAGATGAATCCAATGGCGCTTGATTGCTTCGTTAGATCAAACTAACAAGTCGTTAACGAAGCGCGCCTTGTCGACTCGAACTTAACCGAGATTAACCTTGTCTCGCTATTGCTATTTTAAACTGAAAGGAAAATAAATAAAATCATTGTATTTATATTATTGAAAGAAATTCAATCAAGGCATTAATAGAAATTACTTCGGAGTACTTTGAAGATATAATATTGTGATATACATACATACGAGCTAAATTATATGTATATGTGCTGCTGATTCGAAATATAAATGATGTTTATTTGAATCACTTTTTGTTTCATTTTTTATTTATTAAAAAAGTTTAAATTAATTCAAATTAAATTATGAACACAAATTCAATAAGAAAACAGTGTAATGGATTTGTTTTAGGTGTAAATGCTTCAACCCAACTAGTGCTAAAGTGTGCTAATTCCGATTAGTGAAAGAAAACAAACTCCGCATTTACAACACATCCACAGTTCATGGAGGCAGTGACTCAAGCCATGCGTAGGACAATTTAATGAACGTAGGTTTTACTCTATCATGAATGGGAATATATATATATATATATATATATATTTGCGTTAATGACACTTCCATGTAAGTTTCTACACCCATGGAGTGGACTACAACGTAAAAGCTTGTACTTAAATCACACGACCTTGATACTTAAAAAAACGCACACTCTCCAACTGTGTACACTCATTCCAAGAAATCTTTATTGCACCGAATATTAAAGCAACCAAATATTTTTTGTTAACACGCAAATGGGATGAATATTCTTGATATTTTGATATAATTGTGACAGATCATCATATCATTTTGATATGATATGATGATCTGTTAACACGCAAATGGGATGAATATTCTTGATTTTTGATTGATACTACAAACAAACCCAATATAAAATTGGGTTTGTTTGTAGTATCCTTACAATCTTAGACAAGATAGTAAATTTAATACTCTAAGACAACGTTAACCTCGTGACTGAGAGGTGTAGGCAGAGATGACAGTATTTTCACTACGTATACATTTCAGAGGTTACAAGCAAAATGTCGGCGGTTGAAGGCAGCAACTGCTTTATTGTTCCATACAAAACTAATAATTTTCACGTTGAGTAACAGTGTTATTCTCACGACGTACATCAGCCTGATTGTTTTCATGTCTACTAAAGAAAGGCGATTTGAAGAGCATCAGTAATCAACGAGTAGCACCTGCGTAGATCAATGAATGAAGAAGCGAAAGAAGTTCATTACGCTACAAACATATCTCGAACGTATAAACGTGCCTCGTTGGGACACAAAAAGCTGATTTATTTAAGAAAAAAAAACACTTAATAAAAGTTATCTCTTTTAATTTAAACAAACCATACAAATTCGATTCGCCTCCAAGACACTAATGTTCGTGGTCTTGAATAATATATTGCCTTCCTTGTAATTACAAGATTTTTATCTTCTGGAACGAGTGCCAAACGAATAAAAATGCACAGATTATGGGCAGAAAATATAATATGGCCTATAATTCTGGAATAAGGGTACAATGATAGAACTCATGACCTCTTTTTACATTAAAAGTTATAATGACATAACATAACACCCCATTTTCTCTCTTATCTACCTTAACGTAAGGTGAAAACAAGTTTATGTATATTTAACCCAAAATAAGAGCTCTGTTAAAATACTAACACGGAAGCAAATTGCACTCGTTTTGTGATTGGATTTAAGTTATGAGAAAATGATACTTTAAATTACCAACACTGCATCACCGTATGTGTATTTCGAATACATTAATATTTTAATCGACATCGTAATTCACGACCTAAGCACGGTAGAATCTGTTATTATACAAGGACTAAACGTCTGAAGGGTTAAGAGTCTCGAATACGATCTCCTATTGTCATTTCTAATTGTCATCTTTTTCGTTCCCTGAGCTTAAATGCAATTTATAGTAAATTTTAATATTGCATATTATAATTACAATATGCATATTACGTAGTGATAATATACTACTCTGTGTAAAAAGTATCGGGAATATGTCAATAAAAAGACCCGCGTAAAAGAGGTCGTTCTAATTTTTT
>DWLR01001881.1:0-16865 GCA_018246295.1 Papilio alexanor hazarajatica
GTAGAAAACAATGGCCAATACTTTGAATGAAATGTTTTTTACTTTCCCATTAATAATTAGTGTTTTATTTTCACAAAGAAACGCTCATTTCATACCGGTATACCTAATATACATAATTATTTACAATATAATGTTACTCCTGTATACATTGGTATTTTTGGTCACATAACTTCATGTGAACCGCTTGCCCATGGTGCTTCTTTTATCTTGTAAATTTGAATAAATTTCTTATTTCTTTTTATCAAGACGTGACAACTAAGTTTATCAGTATAATATCTATGAAGAAGTACTACTTAATTCAAGAGTAAAAATAGCAACGTAATATAACAATAGAAACGTAAAAGTTCATTGATGCTCTTTAGCGATTTACTAAAAGAGACAGCAGAGGTGATAACCCTGGATGCCAGTTGTTGCCAAACGAGCGGGTACAATAATTATTACCATTTACAGCTTAGCGAGCTAGAAAACACCGGCCGTAAGCCGCTCACAAGCTTATTTGATTAGTATTTATTCAATTACAAAATGAAATATAAATGTTTCTAACTTTCAAGAACACACGTAATTAAATTAATACTTACCATAATACAATTTATTCTCGTCCTTATTAAAATCGAATAGACGTGAAAGGAAATATTTAACAAGAGAGATTTTATTATTTCTTAAACATTTTCCTTTAACGGTTGTTTGACAATAAAAGTTCAAAATCCTTAATTATTTATTAAACTCTCCTTAGCTCTTTTAATTTCTACGTTTAAATGTATCTCACTATTTATTTATATTAAGGTGTAAAACAAAATGCAAATAAATGAATGAAATACTTGTGTATTTTTTGGCAACGAATGTCATTTCTGTACTATTACAACTCTCGCTATTTCCACAGCTACTAATATATATTTAAGTACGCACGCTCGTCGGTCGCGATACAAATTATAGTGTAATGTAGTGGAAACTCACATACTCACTAATTAGGATGAGGATTTGGCGTGTAAATGTAATCCAGTTTACAGGACGGTCAGTGAAACTTGTTAATGCGATGGCGACGTGTCAACATACGTCTTATAATATGTATAATCTACATTTTTTAATTCAAATATCTGGATTGTACATTTTACAATCTTACACAGTCCTTCATGACAATTAATAATTCTATATATGTCTTAAAACTTCAGTTGTAATAACGGTTGCCATAGTAATGTTGACAACTTTTTGAGATATGTTATCTATTATCAAGACATAAAACATCTGGAATTATATTAAAAATATTTCAGCGATGAAAATAAGAAAAGAACGCGTGCGTAGCCGCGGGCAACACCTAGTTTTTTTTTAAAAGATATTTATAGCCACGGAATGTCTCGTCCTCTCCGCATCCTTTTAAGCAGTGTCTCAAATATAATTGTCAGAGTAGTCAAGCGCAGAGATGCAGAACGTGGACCGCATTTCGCAGTTCGTCGACGATAGCAAATGACGGGCACAGCAACCGTTTTACAATTCAGTATTCTACAATACGGATACCAAAGACGATTTATTGATATTCAATATGATTAAAGCAGTTAGCGGTTTTAGTATTATGTCGTAAAATCATTTCGTGTGAGTGATTTTTGATGTAGATTTATATTTACGTTTTTGCGGTCAACACTTTTTCCATTGCGGTAACAAGGTTTTCTTTTTTATTTAACTATTGCTTGAATAGCAATTGGCTGGTTAAAAACGGCGAAAGTAAATTTTATAGAGTTTATAGTCTATTGCTCTCATTACGCTCGACCTCAATATGTAAATATGAAAATGAAGAAAGTTGCGAAGTATTATGTTAAAATAAGCAATAAGTATTATGTTACTAAATATCTTACATATCAAGGATAAAAAACATAAGTGGATGAAAAATAGCATAAGTGAAGTCGTATCGTAAAACAATTAAATTTAAGGCAACTAAAACAATATAAAAAAATCAGAGCTGTAAACGAGACTATCTACGGTTACTCAATACGGCGATCATCATAATTATTTTAGATTTGTTTTAATCTGGTACCTGTCCTATTACTGTAATTTAGGAGTTAGTTCCTTTTTGTCAGTGATGATCTATAACGATGTCATGTTAAATAAGTGTTGAATAAGCAGATGAATAACGATTCTTTTTCATCTGACACAAGGCGAGGTCTGTTGCAAAATACCATAGAGCAATTTTACAGTATTGAAATTAAAATTTCGAGTATTTTACAGTACCTACTCATGATCTCTCGACATGTTTACGTAAACATTTAGTGGACGCGATAAAATCCGTAATAATTTTACGGATTTTACGGATAAATTATTGCGTATTAACTTTACGGATTTTTTCATTGTGTATGTTCGCGTAAATAATAAAATAATTAATTAATAGAATAATGAATTCCTAGCGAATAGCAATAGGATTACTTTTTAAGTTTAAACATATTATACAAATGCAAAAACAAAATATATTTTGTTCCAAAATTACGTCATTGCAGACTAAGTAGCTCATTTGATTATGATTACGTCGCAGAACCGTTATGAGTGTATCAATGAGGCGTCATCTATCCGAACCATTAGGAGCTCAACCGCTTCTAACCGCATTGCAACAGATCTATATCGCCAATTGTACGCAGTTGCTACTCAAAGAAGCCGACGTTAAGACGCATAATATGATAAATGTATTTTATCAAGTTTTTTCAACTACGCGAATTATTTGAATATTTATATTAAGCAGGAAATAATAAAACATCTTTCTTATGACAAGTATAAGTGGTCACGAGATATTTTAAGCAATTTATTGCAAATTAAAAGTTAATCATACAACTTACATTAGAAAACCAGACCGTAATATATACAAAAAGATTTCTTTATCGTATTTTCACACGTGACTAACGTTTGTATGGCAATATGTTCGAAATTTAATAATTCATGATGACATGAGTAGTGCTTTTCAAACTATCACAAATTACTATTTTTATTACTTTATTAATGTTTTAAAATATATTCCGTAATTAAAACGTATTTTTAATACATGTAAATCAATTCACAAAAGACAATGGCTTGTAAAAAATAATAGTTTATTCCAATCGTATAAAAAATATATTCAGACCTGAAAGATGCCGAGGGTTTTAGAACAGGGCTAACCAAGAGATACGTTTCTCGGTTAATCCTAAAATCCTAGGGCATCCTAGAATAGTAGGACAAGCCAGGCTTTTTGACTTACACGACTATACCGCCACTGGGACAGACGTTTTTATGCTGAAATAATGAATTCGTTACAAGATAATACAATCTTATAAGAACTCAACGAAATGTTTAAATAACACACGTGTTACATATATGTATAGAACGTAAACGTAAAATATTCACACGGCGAAGAAAGATAAGTTAAGAAAACCTAGTTTAAAAAATTATGCAAATATATAAGGATTAGAGGCCAGCTATGATTCAATAACAAAAAGTTAGATAACTTTACACACAATATCCAATAACGATCATATTGTATTCCATCAATGGCGATGCATCTACAAAGCTTTACCGTCGGAGCTTTCATAACTCTAAACACAATCGTTTACTCGCAAACATTGACGTTGCGTACCGAGTTTTTGCACAAACTAACAAGATATTTCCACGTTGACATCGGCAGATGGCGTGGACTCAATTATAGATGACGTCTGATATTAGTTCTCCGACTAATCGGGACGCCAAGGGACGGATGCGTACAAACTTGTTTCATTGTAATTTTTATGAACATCTTGTAATGTTTTCTACTTAAACTCTTAAACGATTTATTTCTATATTTTTCTCACCAATACTTCTAGGATTAAAACTTATTATGATCACTCTTTTTATATTTATTCAATAAAAATGGACAACTGATTTAAATGGGATAATATCAAATTACGTCAAAGTGATTTCTTAAGAGAGCATCCAACAAGAACTCTTCAGGTTGTTTACCTTTTATCTTTATAAAACATACAAAATTATCATTAAATATATTTTGGTTTATTCCACTTTGGTCCCTTGAAATTTGAATTATCTAAGTCACGTGATCTGGGTGATCAAAGTGGAATAAAAATAATTTAATTAATTTGTCATATACCTGAGTACATAAGGTTGACTCTTTTTATTTTTATTTATAATTATTTATTACTGAATTTTAAAATCTTGAAAACATTAAACGCTGAAAAACATTTTAAACTTAGTTTAGGGTTCCATATCAAAATCCTCAAAGGACTAATAATCGATAGCATTAATATGTTAAAATAATTTATGCGTACAAACACATTACGGTTACGACTCTAAATACTGGGTGTGATTGCATTTATTTTTTGTTTACATTTAAACACATCGTCATCATCATCGTTGTCATCATCATCATCGTTTCAGCCTATGGTCGTCCACTGCTGGACATACATAAAACATTAAACACATACTACATCATAATTAGTCCACTTGTTCCAATAGTATGTAATTTTGTCTATTTCTTTCTGACAAAATAGAACAACAAACATGCGTATAAAATTCTTAAAATTTGAAGTAATTTACATTTTCAAAATCGGCGTTATAAAAAAAAACATGAATTAACAAATGAAAATATGAGACACCCCTGCGCAATCAGGTGTTTCCAATCCACTAAGTAAATTTTACAGACAATTATTCCACTTTATTCACCCACGTTATGTGACACAGGCGATTTAAATTTCAGGAAATGAAAGTGGAGTAGACGTACTTTTTTAAAGAATATATTAACATCGAATGAAAGGACAGCATTAAGATCAATGGAGACCGCATGTCAATCAATAACACGTCAGATGGGGTCGTCACTGAAATGTCGTCTGACATTTTGATGTAAGTAATGAGGGAACGAATCAATCACAAATGAAAGCGAAAGGAAAAGCTATAACTTGGTGATTGTACTTTTTCTATATGAGTTGTTAAAACTTAACATTTAGATTCCTAGGAGGCAAAAATTAAAATAAAGCAAAATTATTTAATTTTTATTTTAAGAACCTTTGCCACGGTAGGATATCAATCCGGTATAGTTCAAAATTAAAAAAAAAATAACGTGTTGGGAAATACATTAAAAACATTTTGAAGAATGTACAAAAGTCATACTTGACAAGTAATTAAAATTCAAATTTATCTTTTTCTTAATTAATCTAAATCTGAAAACTGTACTTAGGAATTTGCAAGAAACGAAATTCATGCTCGAAGAAACATTAAATAAAGCGGACCAAAGGAAGTACAAAAGGCATACCGTTAGGATTCAAAACGCATGCAATTATGATCTTTAAAGATAAACGGCCATTAGTGTTTTATTAGGATGCGCATAAAACTGACTAATTTTAAAACTGCTCGCAATATTTAGAAGCACGGGAAAGTGTTTTAATTGTTTTATAATTACAGAGGTCCATAACCTGCGTATCTTTAATACGGGATCGGGGGTCGAGAGTTCATTGCGACTTCTTTGTTTCGTAACCTTACATAATACCTTAGAATAGTAACAGTGAAAATAAGACCACTTAGTTGTTTGCTATTCCACCATGTAAAGGGCACAAGCGGGGCCGCGGATGTATGCGAAAGCTTTTCAATAACACTACCTCAAGGTTATACTTGATACAAGTCCGACTTAAATAGATTAATACCTTCCAAAATTTTCCTAAATCAATTAAGAGTTAAAGCAGTAGAATATTATCATTAACATCATAACATAATCATTATTTAAAAATAACTCTCACATCTGCAGGCACGTGATTTTGAAATCATCGATATAGGAAAACGTTCAGATATTGTTTTACTTTCACTATTCCGACAAATTTAAAACCAGCTTTAAGATAATTTACAAAAATAACCATCATTTATCCCGACCATACAATAAACGATTAAATTACTTAATATCAAATAGAGAAAGCTGATGGGGGTTCATGTGCCGGGTGGGCCAGAGATAGGTCTGTTATCGGACGCTGCCCGCTGCACGGCGACGCCCAGCGATTACTTTTCCCAACGGCTATTCCATCCATGATAACTCACGTCTATCCAAATATATCAACTTTTCGCTTAAGCTTTATTTTTTAGATAATACATGGAACATATTTATATGTGCATGCAATATGCTTTAAGAGACTAATGGCCTAGGTGCGGACTGCGAAACATCAGATCGTTTATTCGAATCCACCATTCAGCTAATATCTTAGTATGAACCATCTCTTAGATCAAGCTTAAAGTTGTATAAGTTGAAAAGAATGTAGATTAGTGAAGGTGTTTTTTTTTACTAAATAAATAGAATAAAAGCTATAGTTCTATTTTCTCTTCAACCTAAATTCCAATAAAAATTTCACTTCATTTACATATATATTTGTGATATACCAAATAAACTCATTTTGAATTATTTTATAACATCATTTATCATTTTTTTAAAGGAATGAAAGTAAATATAACACTAATAAAATTTAAAAACTTTCCAACACAATAAACATTATATTATCCACGGGAAATATAATTTGTTTCTAGTTTAATTTCAATGTATATTACGAATCATATTTTAGCCGCCATTGCCATGCCCGAGCGTGTTGCAATGTTAAAATAAAACTAGAAATCGCTAAAGAATATGCAATAAAGAAACATTGAATAAATTTATTAGTTAATACTGCTTATGACATGCGAAGAATCCATTTGTATTAATAAAATGAGAAAAAAATACAGTAGCCCTTTTGCCTGTGTCTTCTTTTTAAGTTCAGTAACCGCATCCAGTTGAGTGTATACAGGGTGTATCTTATCTCAACAAAGATTTACAGCAGCCGGTGACATATCTCCACACATTTACATTTAATACGCCATTCAAGTAATGGTGTCGAGATAAACATGTTAGTCCAGGGCATTTGTTCTGATTCGATTTATCTTGTCCAATAGTGTAGCTATAATTCATATACTGCGTTCGTCGAATCGTAAATATTGTCTAAGAGCTTAGACTTCCATTATAAATGTTTTAAATTAAGAATAAAACATTGACTGCTGCCATGTCAATCTACACAAATATTAAAAAAGAGATCTAATGCATTTTATGCCTAAACTGTCATATTACCAATGCAATTTTACGACAGTTTGACAGTTATGTTACCATTAGAAAACCACCGTATCTAATGTTGTTAGTAAGTAGTCTTTTAACGTTTTTAACAAAAACAAAACTGACTTCAAATTTTTGTTACTTTTTTTACCTACAATGTTAGTTGCCATGATAACGTTAACTTTTTGACACGTTATCTATTATCGAAATTAATATGTACGAAATCAAGTTACAAAAAAATCAGAGAAAAATAAAATAACGAATGCAAGCGAAGCCGCGGACAACACCTAGTTTTATTTTTAAGTTATTTATAGCCACTGTACGTATCATTAAATATCCAATAAACCGTTGTTTCGCCTGTCTGAAGTCTAGCAATATATTAATTAAGATATACCATCTTAAGAACCCAAGATTGAGTGCCATTTTAAAATTAAATGGGGTCCCATTGCGAATATCTCCTTCCTAACAAAAAAAATGGATTCAGTTCATTAAAAATTGAAGTTCTGAGGTAACAAATAGAAAAAGAATAAGTGAATTGAGAACCTCCCTTTTTGATATAGGTTAAAAGATTAAAAACAAAACAGCGACAACGCAAATTTATACTGCAAAGACGAGTGAAGGTGTTCCAAGAGAAATATACATATATATATATATATATACCATTTGTACCATAGAAAGGACAAGAGTAACCACAGACGGACAAACAAGACAGATGATCATGGTATTGAATATTTGAACAATTTGGTCTTTGAATATTTGCCTCAAGACAAATTAAGCAAGGACAATTATTTACAATCTCTCAAACATTTAAAGAATAAGAAACAACAATGAATATAGTTCTTCATGTATTTTATCGCGTCTTATATTATAATAACATGTTTTAATCCCCGAGCTATATATACTCATAGAAATTATTATGATAGCGGGATGGCGAGCGGTCCAGGGTGTCTTTCTAGGTCGGAGGTGATAAGTGCAATTATGCTAATTATGCCACGGACGTGATGATTGCCCGGCAATTATTTTGCGGTCCACCAGAAGCATTACAAAACCTGCATTGATGCATGCTCAATAATTATTTAAATTCTTCACCACACAAGGATCAAATGTGAGGTCCGTTTTCATTTAAATTACGCAATTTCAAATTTCTATGCGATAAGTTTTTATACTGACTGTGTTGAATACTTTGAATACTTTTCTTCTAGTCAATTGTACCAGATCTTATTTGAGGTTATAACCTATCCAAAAACGGTTACCGGTAACATAATAGTTCCACCATACGTAACTTATTATGTTTTAATTTAAAACCCATAGATGAGCATCTATCATAGTATTGAAGAATTTATAAATTACACGGATACGAGGAGAAGCCGCGAACGCAAACGAATCTTAAACATATCTTACGGTATGATATTTATCGAAAGTAAAATACATCTACTGACTGCTTAAAGATATGGCAATAAATTAGGGATATTTTATGAAGAATGTCGCGGCCGATAAATAAACCGATGCCTTGGGACTTTTTTATACGTGAATTTCGAATGATTTATTTTTCATCGTATTTTCATAGTAATTTTTTTAACATAGTGTTTATGTTTGAGAGACTATCCGCGGCAACATCTGTTGCGTATTTTGGCAAGTTTACATGGGAGGCAAAACAATGTTATAAAATATTGGATTTAATAATTAAATTTGAGATGTCAGATGCCCCTTTTCTGTGCCTTTTTCTAAGTTTTTTTTACCCTTTCACAAGCACCGGCAACGAAAGCATTGTTAAATATTTTACATACGGAGAATCACTCGCCACTTATTCTATGTCTTCAAAAAATGATAAAATAATTAGTGTTTTTGTAACACGCTTATGTCACCTTCGCTAGTATAAATGTAACTCTACTCTGACCCTTTTAAACTTGATTTGCCCTCACTTCGTCAGGATAAATTGAATCGTTGAATTCTTAGCAAGATCCGATAGCGATACTTTTTTCATACCTGAGTTCTAATCCGAATCATTATGATAGAACATGAACGATAATGATCATAATTTTTTAAGATTAAAGACAACGCCATCTAGTTTAATTGCAGTACATAAAGAGAAAACTGCGAGTTTTTTTTTAAACTTTTGATTATTTACACCGAAGATTTTATACAGGCTATTTAAAATTGTCTACAAACGAGATATAAACAGATACGACGTTATAAATCGTTTTTCAACAAAAATAAATTATTGTAAGACAGGGTGATAAAGGACAGATGCATAATGTTGTATTTGTAGCTCGCATACTTTAAATGTATAGATATAAACCGACACATCGAAACATGAGTGGCGTATTGAGGGCGTCTGTAACGTTCACAATTATTCCTCACACGTCCCGTCCGATTAGGTTCGCGTTCCCGGTATTTACAACCAATAAAAGCGCCGTAAAATCTGTTAAATTAGCTATCAAGCACTGCTAATGCCTTCAAATGATGCTCTAGCCACGAAGACTACATCTAATGGAACTTGATTTAAGTAAATCAAAAACGTTCGTTCATTTAAAGTAAACATAATTAGTCAAGTAAGTTTGTTTTCTTTAAACCTCACCGATGTGACATCCATTTATCAAATATCTTAATGATGAACCTAACGTTGACAATATCATGTTTTTTATTTAGTCGCTGTCGTTACGTCACGAGTTATTACTATTATTATTACTGTTATTATTTGTTTACTTTGTTGGTATGCGAATTTACTTAAAAATAGAAGCGTTGCCCCACATTTTGTAGCAAACAGCAGATAACATGCAACAAAATACGTATCATCACTTTTTGAACAACTAGACGCTATGCCAGGCCTATGCTTGCCTTTCACGCCGCAGGTCGTTGGTTCGATTCCCACAAAGAACAAACATTTTTGTGCATGAACATGTCTGTTTGTCTCGTATCTGGATATAAAAACCACCGGAGGACGGGCAGCAGCGACTTTTCTTAGTACAGTCGAACATACTGCGATCGCAAACCCGCCTGCCAAGCGCGGCGATTATGGCACATTTCCATTAGGCGGAAATGTGCCATAATCGCGGATGCGATCAATGGGGGAGACCTATGTCCAGCAGTGGACGATCATAGGCTGAGATGCATGACATACGGATGATACTCGTTGATCTTATAGCTTTCTTATCGTAAAAGAATAAATGTAAGGGGTACGGTAGTTTTAGAAACAAAACAAATCCAATAATGGATTTGTTTCTTTCTACTTTGTCTCTGGCATTCTTGACAAATCTATTTAACTAACGCCTAGAAAAACGCCACTAAGAGTTAAAAAGTTCCATTTTAAAACTATCTTTATTGGAGATGCCTGCCTATTTTTGTTGGAGAACGTCTACACAAAAAAAAAACTCCGTAACAGCGTAATTTAAAATAGAATGTCTTAAAGACATTCGTCGTATCGCGTGATGAAAGCCAATAAGATTATGAGCTGAGCGTAAGTAACATCAGACAACGGGTCTTCGAATTGGGTCACTCTTATATATTTTTGATATCCGCACACTTACATGCGAAACT
This sequence comes from Papilio alexanor hazarajatica, assembly GCA_018246295.1. Classification (NCBI taxonomy): domain Eukaryota; kingdom Metazoa; phylum Arthropoda; class Insecta; order Lepidoptera; family Papilionidae; genus Papilio; species Papilio alexanor. Next base: position 10,592 of record DWLR01001881.1, read on the forward strand.
CCTAAGTACGGCGAATGATGTAGTTGTAAAAATGCATGTAATTTAACGGAATCACCAATTTCAGGAAAAAAAGTGTATAATATTTCTCAGCTGTTAGATTACCTTGATTTTATACAAGTCTTAAGATCAATTTTCAACTGACAAAATATTATGTCACAAGGATAAAGTTTTATAGGTTTCCATTTATGTCGAATACTACATAACGATACCATGTTGATGTGAGATATGATGTTCTTTTATTGATAAACTCACAGTAGCTTCTATGGCAATATATTTATTCAGTCATATAAGCAAAATAGATATAACGCAATAATTTCTTCCTACTGACATCGCCATGTCAAACAATTTTTAAATATGAATACAGAGGTGGTAAATCAAAAAATAGCTGCGAATCGAATGATTTATTTTCATAAGTCTCCCGCCCGTAACTCGGAGGGATATATAGAGATTATGGATTTCCATGCGATCTTCTACATCCTTACATCTACGCATTAATGGGTATACGCGTAACACACATTTACAATTTATTTTCAAAGACCTACCGAATTACAAAATTGACTACTCGTTTACTAATATCTGACAACTCTTACTTTTCTGAAAGGGATTTCACAAAAAAAAACATCACGAAATGTAATCTTAGATAAGTTGGCGAGTGATGTTATGGTAATAGACATTCTTTAAATTGATTGCCATCGAGTGGGCAAGTAGTTCTCATGTTACTAATGCTCGCAAACAAGTGTAGTGTGGACACTATGTTTATAGCTGCTGTGTAAAGCGAGCTCAGATACTTTACGATGGACAACACGTAATCGATATCTACCAGCTTCCGGGCTTTTACTCTAGCTCGTTTCGTATTATGATCGATTTCAAATATCTATACCTATTTTAAGATAACTGGTAACTGCAGTTAATATTAACCAGAATAGTCTTCGGATAAGGTAGTTTCATTTTTTACCTTTTGATATTACCTTTTAATTTTTTTAATTTATTTTTTTTAATTTATTTATTATAAAAAAATTTTTTGTAAGTCATTAAGTATTTTATAGTCACGCTACGTCTCATTACAAATCTATCAAATCCGAACAGGGCTCGTCTTAAATCTACCAATATGTCAATTTTTGGTATACCTTCAGAACCCAAGGTTCAATGACATTCAAAATGAATGGAACCCTCTTGCGAATGTCCACTTTCCAACAAAAAAAAATCGGTTCATAAATGTCGAAGTTGTGAGGTGAGGTAAACATAAAAATACAAGCGAATTGAAGACCTTCTCCTTTTTTTTAAAGTCGTTTGAAAGAAGAAGAAATGAAAACCATATGTGAATTTTCACTATATCTTCAGAACCCAAGGTCCAATGGCATTCAAAATTAAACGGTTAAAAAAATGTACCGTCTCCCAAAACTAGAACAAGGTTTTTACAACATCCGCATTCAAAGATGTAAGTTCTGTCATAGTAAACTCGTCTCTCAAAAACTCAAATACCCTTGTTTTTTTCGCGAAGTTGCCCCAGAGAGCATATTTACACGAATGCTATCGTTGTCGTCTAAATTATTTAAAAGGAGTGGATACTGATCTGTTTACATTAATCGAATTAAATGCTTTTTATATTGTGCTAAATGTTTAACTGTACTGATCAAACAATGTCGTTTCTAGCTCTATATGTAAGAAGCTCCTAAGCTACCTCATCCTTATTTATTACTATTACTTTTTACTTCATTGACTTTTATTTTACGCTCTTTTTATAGTTATCATATTGTATATATACATCTACCTAAACTATATATAATAAAGCTATATAGGGTGTTAAATAACATCAGATTACGACCAACATAAAAAAAGGTAGATTATTTAGTCTACCTTTTTTTTATATGACAAGGGGACAAACGAGCAATGGGTCGCAATACAAGCGATCACCGCCGTCCATTGACATTCGTAACACCAGGGGAACCGCGAAAGCTTTGCCGGCCTCTAAGAAAAAGATACGCTCTCTTCTTGAAGGACCCTAAATCAAATTGGTTTAGAAATACCGCTGAAGACAGATCATTCCACAACGCGGCTGTGCGAGGCAGGAAGTTTCGCGAGAACCGTACGGTTGTGGCCAACCATCAACCAGGTAATGTGGGTGGTATTTGGCACTCTGTTGAGTAGTACGATGACGAAACTCCGCGGCAGGAACTGTTCCAAACCATTTTTCGGAACATTCCCCATGGTAAATACCGTAAAATATGCAAAGGAAACTGACGTCCCTTCGCAAGGCCAAAGGGTCAAGCCGATCAGTAAAAGCTCGGTCGTTGACGATTCGAGACGCTCTCCATTGTATGCGGTCAAATGGAAGAAGCTGATATTGTGGGGCTCCAGCCCAGAGATGCGAACAGTATTCCATGTGAGGCCGCACTTGCGCCTTATACAATTGAAGGCGGTGGCGTGGCTGGAAATACTGCTTCGCTCTGCTGAGCACACCAAGCTTTTTGAAGGCCAACTTGGCCTCTCTTCCAAGTGACCACGAAACTGAACGACACTTGATATGTCAACGCCGAGAATACTAATATTAGCTGAGGCAAATAGGGGAGTGTTCTCGAAGTGCAGATTTACGACGAAAGGTTCTTTCTTAGCGGTAAACGTGCAAACCTGTGTCTTTTTGAGGTTGAATTGGACAACGTTTTGTCGACCCCAGTCCGAGACACCATTCAGTATGGTCTCAAGTTCAGACACAAGTTTATTCCGCTTCTCATTGACGGTGGCCCGAGAACTATTAGTGCGGACCGAGTACATCGCATCACTGGTGCTAGGTAGGTAGGTAGGTGGTGGTAGGTGCCGTCTGCATAGCAATGGACACTGCCGTTTTGCAGCATATCATTGATATGCAGAAGAAATAGGGTGGGCGACAGTATACAGCCCTGCGGTACATCAGCGTTTATAGGTTTCGGATCTGAACATGCACCATCGACAACGACCTTGATGCTACGATCCTCCAGAAAGCTGGTCATAAATTTCTCGAACAGTCCGTAGGAAGGCAGCTTCGAAAGAAACGCTTTGTGCCACACCCGATCAAAGGCCTTGGCTACATCCAAACTGACCGCCAACGCCTCCCCCTTGCCCTCGATTGCCTCAGCCCACCGATGAGTGAGGAACGTTAGAAGATCACCAGCTGAGTGACGCTGACGGAAGCCGTACTGACGATTGCTAAGCAGCTAGTGCTCTTCTAGGTACCTCACGAGCTGGCAGTTTATGGTGTTCTCCATGATATTGGAGAACAAAGGGGTAGTTGGACGGATCTAACCTATCGTCTTTCTTTGGAATTGGGTGAACTGCGGCAATCTTCCAACGTTACGTCATATCTCCAACATCGCCGACTCCAATTTAATATGTTATAACCCTTAGGAGCCGAACAGAAAGAAAATTAAATTATTTTCTTCTTTTTTGTTACTTATTCCGTGTCTTACGATCTGACGACCCTTGTTTCAATAAACGAAAAAATTCTGAATGAAAATGTCACAGTTTTTTGAATGCACTTACACAAATAGCTTAAGAAATAATCTGAAGTACGTCTATTGAATGTATTCCACGCAATTCCAAACTTATTTGTCTATAACGGTTACGAAAATCCACAATCGCCTTAACTGTTGAACATTTAGTCGACAAACCTAGATAATTTTACCGAAATTACATCGCAATTTGACTTATTTAAGTCGGCACTAAAACACGCGATTGCGCTAGTTGGGATTTATTAAGATATATATTAATTCTCTTTACGGAGGCTAATTCTCGGCAATGTATTACAGGTCGCCGCTACACATTCTAACTCTCACTGGTCGTGCACCACTAACACACTCGAGCACACGCGGACACCATCTCCAACGGAGAGGAAGCCACACGATTCGCTTTTGCAGGACATTCCCAAAAGTATGTATAACTTTTTTCTCTGATTTACAAGAGGGTCAAAAATTATGTATGAATATATGTATGTACCTATGTATTTTGTGATATCCTCTAGATTTAGCAGCTTGACTGATTTTTAAGTGTGAGTGAGACGATTTTGATTTTCACGCAATCCGTATTCTTCCCTTATTAGTTTTTAACCGACTTCAAAAAAAGCAGGTTCTCAATTTGGTTGTATGCTTTTTTTACGTTTGTTACCGCAGTACTCTGTCATTTGCGAATTGATTTAAAAAAAAAATATTTTGTTGCAAAGGATACATTCGACATTTCTAAACGCGTTTCATATTTTCGTAGCTAGTTTTTTTTTTACACATATGTCAAAAAGTTGATGTTAACATTACTATGGCAACCGATATTGAAGCTAAATATAACGAAGTGTTCTCTGTTTCCTATCCCTAAAGAAGTGCAGATTTATACAAACTTGAAGTCGGTTCTGTTTATATTAAAAAAAAATTAAAGATTATTTAACTAGTATTTCACACCTACATACATAAATATGTCTTTATAGTGAGAATACATTTATATAATTCAAAACGCGTCGCGTAAATATTTTCGATCCACCTGCGCAGATAGATCATTTTCTTTCTATTGTTAGTTTCTTTTTAAATAGTACTGTTTACTACATCTTTGCAGGGAGTCAAAGTTTAGGAAAATTTTAAGATTTTACCCCTAAAATTAAATAGGTTGTAGATAAAAAATGTACAAGAAATTGAAACGTATAATACGTTTTGATTTTTATAAGTTGCCGCTTATATAGCGTAATATTTAACAAGTGTAATGTAAACGTTTACAATAAACGTTACAAAACTAATATTCCTGTAAATTAAGTTGCTAACGTTAATTTTCATTCTATCATAAGGCTCTCAATATTTTTATGAAAGCTTATATTTTATTTTCACATATTTACGTTACATTATTGTTTGTATATTTCTTAATCTGGATCTGATATTCATCTTCATCAACAAGGCTTTTTTGTTATCCATTCGGAGTATTTGAAAGGTATTCAATAATTTCCAGTTCTCACGAAAAAACGATGACTAGACCAAATGAAATATTTATGATTTAACTTTGTTTTTGTACTGATAAGTTACTGCCATAAAACATCTTATTACAATGTATATTTTGTTGATCCCGGGAAATACGCAAAAGTTGGTTGCAATAGCAGCGGCCAGTAGATTCGTTGCATTTTGCATGAGCATTAGATATCGCTAGAATATTGTTGAGTCGCTCTATTATTCTGCATTCATCATGCTCTTGATTAGCCTCTCGCACCGTGATTGTGTGATTGCAGAATCATTAGTAAAATTCAGCACATCAAAAATTTAAAGTTAATTAATTTACCAATAATAGTTAAAATGCCGTGTTTTATTGCTCTGTGAAGCTCATTTTTTTTTGTAGTTTTGATCAAATTTTCAACTGGAAATTCCTGTGGTCAATTCGACCATAAATCTAGTACTAAATTATGCCCTGTATAGGGCATACGTATTACCACGGTTATCATTGGTTAAACCAACACCATCCAGTTGCGGTTGCCGTCAAAGCGGTTTGCGGCATCTTGCGGCCACCGGCTGTGCACCGCTCGAGCGATTTCGTTCATTTTTTGCGCGTTGACGACATGGATTTCTAAATAATTTAAATACGTTCACGTTACAAATGAACATCTGCAATTAATAAGCATTAGTACATCGAGTTTCTGTGTTTGCATTCGCGTGTTCACCTAACATACGTCACAGCCATTTGAAACGCAATTTCAAATAATTTTCATCCACTAGAGGACAAAACAAGAATATTTATATAGCTAGCGCTTATTTTTATTTAACAATAGCATAAGTGATATTTCTTAAACTCCCAAAATATCACCAATCCTTGACGACACTTACGTTTTCAATGACACCGTAACGTAATCCGTTTAGAGCACAGAACCATGTCACTGTCACAGATTTTCGTAAGTTTCGAGCGCGGCGCGAATCGACGAGGTTGAGTTCGCAGCGCGTGCGAGCGTCTTCAATGCGCAAGCGCGACTGACCGCCGACCGCGGCGTGGAGAAGTGATCCACCGGGATGGGATCCCTGCAACCGAATCGCATTAGTAAAAATCTCTATTGTAAAACGTAAAAGTGATCCCCAGCATTCTAAACGCGATAATATATTCACTGCGTTTTCCGTAGCGTCAGTTGCAAGTTTTTCATTGCCGTTCTGAATTAATACAATTTTTATTTTATACTTTATAGAATTCTAATCTTTTTACAGTTATTATACAACACTAACTTGTCCCTTCCAAAATTATATATGCATCATCATCATCATCAACCTATATCAGTCCACTGCTGGACAAA
>DWLR01001882.1:0-16863 GCA_018246295.1 Papilio alexanor hazarajatica
CGTATTCACCAGACCTTATGCCTTCTGATTTCCACTTGTTTCGTTCGCTATCTCATTACTTAAAAGACAAAAAATTCATTGATGAGGATCATCTGAAAACCGAACTCACTGACTTCTTCAATCAAAAACCGAAAGACTGCTATAGGGAAAGTATTATATCTTTACCAACGCGTTGGCGACAAGTGATAGAAAACGATGGTGCTTACATTATTGATAAATAATTGTATTTAGTTCTCAAAAAAATAAAATAATCTTGTACTGTGCGATGGCGGGTTTATTATTTGCCAACCTAATATTATATTGCAAATTAATAAATTGCAAAACAATAAACATTCAATTTAACATATTCATTCATTATTATTTCAAATTAATAAGTTACGAAATATTAAATTATAATAAGATAAATAACGAAATAATAAATATCAAAATAAAACAATTCAAAATAATAAATTACAAAATAATAAATAATGAAATAATAAATTGAAAAATAATAAATTGCAAAATTATAAAATATACTATAACAAAATACAAAATAATAAATCACATATTAATAAATCAAAATTTATTAAACTACACAATATTAAATTTGAAAACAAAAAATGCAAATTAGTAAATTGTAAAAAAATAAATTACAAATAAATAAATAACAATTTATTAAACTACATAACCATAAATTGTAAAAGAAAAAAAAAGCAAATTAATAAATTGCAGAGTACTAAACAACATAATGATAAATTGCAATATAATAAATTACAAAATAAAAAATTGCAAAATAATAAATAAGGAAATGTCAAATTGCAAATTAATTACAAAATAATAATCTTATAATTTAATAAATTTCAAAAAAAAATTCGAATTAATAAAACAGAAAATAGTAAATTACAATACAATACGTTACGAAATAATAAATAACAAAATAATACCATTCAAAATAACAAATTTCAAATTAATAAATTACAAAAGAATATATTACAATATAACAAATGACGTAATAATACAATTCAAATTAATAAATTATAAAATAATAAATAAATAAATAAATAAATGATAAATTACAAAATAATATATTGCAAATTAAATATTATCACTATGATAAATTGCAAAATAAAAAAATGTAAAATAATAAACTACAAGATAATAAATTGCAAATAATATACAATTAATTACTTTATAATAAATAACAATTTATTGAACTACTTAACAATATGATAATGAATTTAAAATTAATAAATTTGAAATTATTAATATACAAATTAATAAATTACAACATTATATACTACCAAATAATAAATTGCAATATAATAAAATTAAAAATATTAAATAACGAAATAATAAATAATGAAATAATAAAATCCAAAAAAATAAATGGTATAATAACAAATTGCAAAATAATAAATTACAATATAAAATATTGCAAATTGATAAATTGCAAAATAATATATTTCAAAATAATAAATAAATAAATAATAAATTGCATGATAATATATTGCAAATTAAATATTTACACTATGATAAAATGCAAAATAAAAAATTATGAAATAAAAAATTAATGTATAATAATTTACATATTCATAAATTACAATTTATTAAACTACATAATAATAAATTGGAAAATAAAAAAAATACAAATTAATAAATTGTAAAGTAAAATATTACACAATGATAAATTGCAAAATAAGAAATTGTAAAATAATAAATTACAAATTAATTAAATGCAAATTAACAAATTGCAAAATACTAAAATTACAATTTAATGAATTTCAAATTAACAAATTTGAAATTATTAATATACAAATTAATGAATTAAAACATTATACACTACCAAATAATAAATTGCAAAATCATAAAATTAAAAATATTATATTACAAAATAATAAATAATGAAATAATAAAATCCAAATAAATAAATTGTACAATAACAAATTGCAAAATAATAAATTACAATATAAAATATTTCAAATTGATAAATTGAAAAATAATATTTTTCAAAATAATAATTTACAAAATAATAAACAAATAAATAATAAATTGCAAAATAATATATTGCAAATTAAATATTTACACTATAATAAATTGCAAAATAAAAAATTGTAAAATAATAAACTACAAGATAATAAATTGCAAAATAAAAAATTGTGAAATAATAAATTACACATTCATAAATTACACATTAATAAATTACAATTTATTAAACTACATAATAATAAATTGCAAAATAAAAAACTGTAAAATAATAAAATACAAATTAATTAAATGCAAATTAACAAATTGCAAAATACTAAAATTACAATTTAATGAATTTCAAATTAACAAATTTGAAATTATTAATATACAAATTAATGAATTAAAACATTATACACTACCAAATAATAAATTGCAAAATAATAAAATTAAAAATATTAAATTACAAAATAATAAATAATGAAATAATAAATTGCAAAATAATAAATTGTATAGTAACAAATTGCAAAATAATAAATTGTAATATAAAATAATAAATTACAAAATAATAAATAACAAAATAATAAATTAAAAATTAATAAACTACAATTCATTAAACTACGTAGTGAATTTTTTTATTTTGCAATTTATTATTTTGCAATTTGTTATTTCGTTATTTATTTATTTGCATTTTTTTGTTTTCCAATTTATTATTATGTAGTTTAATGAATTTTAATGTACTTATTTGTAACTTATTATTTTGTAATTTTTATCTTGCAATTTATTATTTCGTTATTTATTAATTTTGCATTTTCTTTGTTTTCCAATTTATTATTATGTATTTAATGAAATGTGATTTATTATTTCGTGATTTATTATTTTGTAATTTATTATTTTGTATTGTATTAATTTGAAATTTATTTGTTTGAAATTTATTAAATTGTAATTTTATTATTTTGTAATTGATTAATATAAAATTCATTGTTTCGTAACTTATTACATTGCAATTCATCTTTGTGTAATTTATTATTTTATAATTTTTTATTCTGAAATTTATCGTCGTGTAATTTTGTAATTTAGCAATTATTATTTCGTTATTTATTAATTTGCATTTTTTTGTTTTCCATTTTACTATTATGAAGTTTAAGGATTTGTAAATTACTAGTTTTATTATAGTTAATTTATTATTGTACAATGTTTTGTTTTGTAATTTATCGTTATGTAATTTTCTGTTTTGCAATTTATTATTTCTTTATTTATTAATTTGCAATTTATTAATTTGCATGTTTTTGTTTTCCATTTTATCATTATGTGGTTTAATGATCTGTAATTAATTAGTTTGTAATTTATTATTTAGAAATTTATTATTTTGTAATAATATTATTTTGTATTTTATTAATTTGAAATTTATTAAATTGTAATTTTGTTATTTTGATAAATATGTAATTCACTGTTTCGTAACTTATTATATTGCAATTTATCTTTATGTAATTTATTAATTTACAATTTTTCATTTTGCAATTTATAATTTTTTAATTTATTATTTAGAAATTTATAATTTTGTAATTTATTATTTCGAAATTTACCGTTGTGTAAATTTTTATTTTGCAATTTATTATTTTGCAATGTATTCTTTCTTCATTTATTAACTTGAATTTTTTTGTTTTCCATTTTATTATTATGCAGTTTGTGGAATAGTAATTTATTAGTTTTTAATTAATTATTTAGAAATTTATTATTTTGTACTTTTTTATTGTACAATGTTTTATTTTGAAATTTATCGTTATGTAATTTTTTATTTTGCAATTTATTATTTCGTTATTTATTAATTTGAAATTTATTAATAGGCATTTTTTTGTTTTCCATTTTATTATTATGTAGTTTAATGATTTGTAATTAATTAATTTTTAGTATATTATTTAGAAATTAATTATTTTTTAATTTATTATTTTGGAATTTATCGTTGTGTAATTTTCTTTTTTGCAATTTATTAATTTGCCTTTTTTTTTAGTTTTCCAGTTTATTATAATGTAGTTTACTGAATAAAAATTCATTAATTTGTAATTTATTATTTTGTAATTCATTATGTTGTAATTTATTATTTTGTATTTTATTAATTTGAAATTTATGAATTTGAAATTTATTAAATTGTAATTTTAGTAATTTGCAATTTATTAATCGTTATTTACTAATTCGTAATTTATTATTTTGCAATATATTATTGCGTTATCTGTTATATTGTAATTTATTAATTTGAAATTTATTAAATTGTAATTTTGTATTTTGCAATTTAGTAATTTACAATTCATTAATTTGCATTTTTTTCCAATTTATTATTATGTAGTTTAATGAATTGTAATTTACTAATTTGTAGTTTATTACATTACAATTTATTGTTTTGTATTTTACTAATTTGAAATTTGTTAATTTGAAATTTATTAAATTAATATGTATTATATATACATAGTAATTTTATATACTTGTAATTGATCAATGTGTAATTTATTGTTTTGTAACTTATTATATTGCAATTGATCTTTGTATAATTTATTAATTAACAATTTTTCATTTTGCAATTTATTATTTTTTAATTTATTATTTTGCAATTTATTATTTTGTAATGTATTATTTTGAATTGTATTATTTTGAAATTTATTATTCCGTCATTTGTTATATTGTAATTTATTCTTTTGTAATTTATTAATTTGAAATTTAGTATTTTGTAATTTAATATTTTGTATTTTATTAATTTGCAATTTAATAAATTGTAATTTTGTTATTTTGTGTTTGATTAATTTGTAATTTATTATTTCGTAAATTATTATACCGCAAATTGTCTTTGTGTAATTTATTATTTTAAAATTTTTATTTTTCAATTTATTATTTAGTTATTTATTATATTTTATTATAATTTTTTATTTTATAATGTATTTTATTATTGTATTAATATTGTTTTTATTATTGTTTTATTATTATTAATGTATATTGTTTTGTAATGTACTTTTTTGCGATTATATTGTGCAATTTATTATTCAGTTATTTATTGTATTGTAATTTATTGCTTTACAATTTTTTGTTTTGCAATTTATCATTGTGTTTTTTTATTTTGCAATTTATTACTTCGTAATTAATATTTATCATTTACTATTTTGTATTGTATTTATTAGTAATTATCATTTACTATTTTGTATTGTATTTATTAGTAATTTATTATATCTTAATTATTTATATTGTAATTTATTATTTTTAAATTTAGTAAATTTTAATTTACATTTTGTAATGTATTGATTTATTAATTTGCAATATTTTATTTTGCAATTTATTATATTGTTATTTATTATTTTTTAATTTATTACTTTGAATTTTATTATTTTGCAATTTCTTATTTCGTAATTTATTATTTTGTAATTTGTTAATTTGAATTTTATTTATTTTCCAATTAATTATTATGTAGTTTAATAATTTGTAACCTTTTAATTCGTAATTTATTTGTTTGATATTTATTATTTGGAAATTTTTTATTTTTTAATTTATTATTTTGCAATTTATTTTTTGAATTGTATTATTTTGCAATTTACTTTATCGTAATTATTATATTGTAATTTATTATTTTGTGCTTTTTTTATTTGAAATTTTTTAAATTGTAATTGTATTATTTTTCAATTCATTAATTTGCAATTTATTATTTTGCGATTTATTACTTCTTTATTTATAATACTGTAATTTATTAGTTTGAAATGTATTATTTTGCAATTTATGACTTCGTAATTTATGAATTTGCAACATTTGATTTTGCAATTTATCATTTTGTTATTTTTGATTTTGCAATTTATTATTATGCAACTTATTACATCGGTATTTATTATTTAACATTTATTATTCTGTATTGTATTAATTTCCAATTTATCATATCGTGATTTGTTATATTGTAATTTATTACTTTTTAATTTAGTATTTATTTATTTATATTTTGTAATGTATTGATTTATTAATTTGCAACATTTTTCTTTTCTTTACTATTTCTTTAATTTACTATTTTTTAATATTTTGATTTACAATTTATCATTTTGTTATTTTTGATTTTGCAATTTATTATTTTGAAATTTATTACCTCGTTATTTATTGTTTAACATTTATTATTATGTATTGTATTATTTTCCAATTTATTATATCGTAATTTTTTTTATTGTTTTTTATTAATTTGAATATTATTTATTTTCCAATTAATTATTGTGTAGTTAAATAATTTGTAACTTTTTAATTCGTAACATATTTTTTGAAATTTATTATTTTATAATTTATTATTTGCAATTTTTTAACATTTTTTAATTATTATTTTGCAATTTATTTTTTGAATTGTATTATTTTTCAATTCATTAATTTGCAATTTATTATTTTGCGATTTATTATTTCTGTATTTATAACATTAATATAATTTCTTATTTTGTAATTTATCAATTTGAATTTTATTTATTTTCCAATTAATTATTATGTTGTATAATAATTTATAATTTATTAATTTGTAATTTATTTTTTTGAAATTTATTATTTTATATTATATTGTTTAGCAATTATTTATTTTTTAATTTATTATTTTGCAATTTATATTTTGAATTATATTATTATGCAATTTATTATATCGTAATTTATTACATTGTAATTAATTATTTTGTAATGTATTGATTTAAAATTTATTAAACGTAATTGTATTATTTTTCAATTCATTCATTTGCAATTCATTATTTTGCGATTGATTATTTCTTTATTTATAATACTGTAATTTATTATTTTGAAATGTATTATTTTGCAATTTATAACTTTGCAATTTATGAATTTGCAGTATTTGATTTTGCAATTTATAATTTTGTAATTTATTAATTTGTAATTTATTAGTTCGTTATGTAGTAACTTGTAATTTAGTAATGTCTAATTTATTATTTTGCTATTTATAATTTTGGTTTTTAAAATTATGCTATTTATTATTTTGCAATTTATAATTTCGTTATTTATTTTATTGCAATTAATTATTTTCAAATTTATTATTTTATAATTATTTATTCTGCAATATTTCATTGCGTATTTTATTATTTTGCAATTTATTGATTTGCAGTTTATTAATTTCAATTTATTTTTTCGTTATTTATTATTTTGCAATTTTCTATTTTGTAATTTATTATTTTACAATTTTTTATTTTGCAATTTTTTTGTTTTCCAATTTATTTTTAGGGACTTTAAAAAATTGTAATTTATTAGTTTGTAATTTAATTTCTTGCAAATTTTTTTCGTAATTTATTATTTAGCAAGTGTTTATTTTTTAATTTATTATTTTGCAGTTTATATTTTGAATTGTATTATTATGAAATTTATTATATCGTTATTTATTATATTGTAATTTATTATTTTGTAATTTATTGATTTAAAAATTATTAAATGTAATTGTATTATTTTTCAATTCATTCATTTGCAATTTATTATTTTGCGATTTATTATTTCTTTATTTATAATACTGTAATTTATTATTTTGAAATGAATTATTTTTCAATTTATGACTTTGCAATTTATGAATTTGCAATATTTGATTTTGCAATTTATCATTTTGTAATTTATTAATTTGTAATTTTTTAGTTCGTTATGTATTAACTTGTAATTTAGTATTGTCTAATTTATTATTTTGCTATTTATTATTTTGGTTTTTATAATTATGCTATTTATTATTTTGCAATTTATAATTTCGTTATTTATTTTATTGCAATTTATTATATTTTGAAATTTATTATTTTATAATATTTTATTCTGAAATATTTCATTGTTTATTTTATTATTTTGCAATTAATTGATTTGCAATTTATTAATTTCAATTTATTCTTTCGTTATTTGTTATTTTGCAATTTACTATTTTGTAATTTATTATTTTACAATTTTTTATTTTGCAATTTATCATTTTGTTAGTTTTGATTATGCGATTTATTATTATGCAATTCATTACATCGATATTTATTATTTTACATTTATTATTCTGTATTGTATTATTTTCCAATTTATTATACCGTAATTTTTATATTGTAATTTATTATTTTTTAATTTAGCAATTTTTTATTTATATTTTGTAATGTATTGATTTATTAATTTGCAACGTTTTATTTTGCAATTTCTTCTTTCGTAATTTATTATTTTGTAATTTATTAATTTGAATATTATTTATTTTGCAATTAATTATTACGTAGTTTAATAATTTGTCACTATTTAATTCGTAATATATTTTTTTAAATTTATTTTTTCATAATTTATTATTTGCAATTTTTTAATTTTTTTTATTTATTATTTGCAATTTATTTTTTGAATTGAATTATTTTGCAATTTACTTAATCTTAATTATTGAATTGTAATTTATGATTCTGTATTTTTTTATTTGAAATTTTTTTAAATTGTTATTTTATTATTTTTCAATTCATTAATATGCAATTTATTATTTTGCGATTTATTATTTCTTTATTTATAATACTGTAATTTCTTATTTTGAACTGTATTATTTTGCAATTTATGAATTTGCAATATTTGATTTTGCAATTTATCATTTTGTAATTTATTAATTTATTAGTTCGATATGTATTAACTTGTAATTTAGTAATGTCTAATTTTTTATTTTGCTATTTATTATTTTGGTTTTTAAAATTATGCTATTTATTTTATTGCAATTAATTATTTTGAAATTTATTATTTTATAATTATTTATTCTGCAATATTTCATTGCGTAATTTATTATTTTGCAATTTATTGATTTGCAGTTTATTAATTTCAATTTATTTTTTCGTTATTTATTATTTTGCAATTTACTATTTTGTAATTTATTATTTTACAATTTTTTATTTTGCAATTTATCATTATGTAATTTTTTATTTTGCAATTTTTTTTGTTTTCCAATTTAGTATTAGGGACTTTAATAAATTGTAATTTATTAGTTTGTAATTTATTTTCTTGCAAATTTTTTTTATTAGTTTTTTATTTTGCAATTTATTATTATGTAACTTACAATTTCATTACTCATTAATTTGTAATTTATTATTTTGAACTGAATAATTTTGCAGTTTATTCATTTTGTAATTTATTATATTGCATTTTAATATTTTCTAATTTATTAATTTGTAATTTGTTATTTCGTCATGTATTTACTTGTAATTTTATTTATTTCTATGATATTATTATGCAATTTTTTATTTTTCATTTTATCATTGTGTTATTTATTATTTTGTAATCTATTAATTTGCATATTTTTTTGCTGTCCAATTTATAATTATGTGGTTTAATAAATTGTAATTTATTTATTTGTAATTTCTTATTTAGTAATTTATTATTTTGTAATTTATAATTTTTTTTGCAATTTATAACTTTGCAATTTATTATTTCGTTGTGTATCAACTTGAAATTTAGTTGTTTCTAATTTAATATTGTGCAATTTATTATTCAGTTATTTATTGTATTGTAATTTATTGCTTTACAATTTTTTGTTTTGCAATTTATTATTGTGTATTTTTTTATTTAGCAATTTATTATTTTGCAATTTATTACTTCGTTATTAATATTTATCATTTACTATTTTGTATTTTATTTATTAGTAATTTATTATATCTTAATTTTTTATATCGTAATTTATTATTTTTTAATTTAGTAATTTTAATATACATTTTGTAATGTATTGATTTATTAATTTGCAATATTTTATTTTGCAATTTATTATATTGTAATTTATTATTTTTTAATTTATTACTTTGAATTTTATTATTTTGCAATTTCTTATTTCGTAATTTCTTGTTTTGTAATTTATTAATTTGAATTTTATTTATTTTCCAATTAATTATTATGTTGTATAATAATTTACAATTAATTAATTTGTAATTTTTTATTTCTTAATTTATTATTTTGCAATTTATATTTTAATTGCATTATTATGCAATTTATTATATCGTAATTTATTATATTGTAATTTATTATTTTGTAATTTATTGATTTAAAATTTATTAAACGTAATTGTATTATTTTTCAATTCATTCATTTGCAATTTATTATTTTGCGATTTATTATTTCTTTATTTATAATATTGCAAATTATTATTTTGAAATGTATTATTTTGCAATTTATGACTTTGCAATTTATGAATTTGCAATATTTTATTATACAATTTATCATTTTGTAATTTATTAATTTGTATTTTATTATTTCGTCATGTATTAACTTGTAATTTTATTTATTTCTAAAATATTATTATGTAATTTTTTTGTTTTTTATTTTTCATTTTATCATTGTGTTATTTATTATTTTGTAATCTATTAATTTGCATTTTTTTTTTTGCTGTCCAGTTTATTATTATGTGGTTTAATATATTGTAATTTATTTATTTGAAATTTCATATTTAGTAATTTATTATTTTTTAATTTATAATTTTTTTTGCAATTTATTACTTTGCAATTTATTATTTCGTTGTGTATCAACTTGAAATTTAGTTGTTTCTAATTTAATATTGTGCAATTTATAAATCGGTTATTGTATTGTAATTTATTGTTTTACAATTTTTTGTTTTGCAATTTATCATTTTGTATTTTTTTATACTGTAATTTATAATTTTGTAATTAATTGTTTTACAATTTTTTGTTTTGCAATTTATCGTTTTGTATTTTTTTTTTGTATTGTAATTTATAATTTTTTAACTAACCAATTTTTAATTTATATTTTGTAATGTATTGATTTATTAATTTGTTAATTTTTTTTGCAATTTTTTATATTGTTATTTATTATTTTTTAATTTATTACTTTGAATATTATTTATTTCCCAATTTATTATTATGTTGTTTAATAATTTTAATTTATTAATTTGTAATTTATTTTTTTGAAATTTATTATTTTATATTATATTATTTAGCAATTATTTATTTTTTAATTTATTATTTTTCAATTTATATTTTGAATTGTATTATTATGCAATTTATTATATCGTAATTTATTATATTTTAATTTACTATATAGTAATTTATTATTTTTTCGTTAATAATTTGTAATTTATTAATTTGAAATTTATTATTTTGAAATTTATTAATTTGCAATTTATTATTTCGACATGTATTAACTTGTATATTATATATTTTTCAGTTTATCTTTGTGTAATTTATTATCTTTTAATTTATTAATTTGCAATTATTTTACGATTTATTTAATTTTCTATTTTTTTAATATTTTGTTTTGCAATTTATCATTTTGTTATTTTTGATTTTGCAATTTATTATTTTGAAATTTATTACCACGTTATTTATTATTTAACATTTATTATTCTGTATTGTATTATTTTCCAATTTATTATATCGTTATTTTTTAGATTGTGATTTATTAATTTGAATATTATTTATTTTCCAATTAATTATTGTGTAGTTTAATAATTTGTAACTTTTTAATTCGTAATATATTTTTTGAAATTTATTATTTTATAATTTATTATTTGCAATTTTTTAATTTTTTTTTTAAATTACTATTTGCAATTTATTTTTTGAATTGAATTATTTTGCAATTTACTTAATCTTAATTATTATAATGTAATTTATTATTCTGTATTTTTTTATTTGAATTTTTTTTTAATCGTTACTTTATTATTTTTCAATTCATTAATATGCAATTTATTATTTTGCGATTTATTATTTCTTTATTTATAATACTGTAATTTATTATTTTGAAATGTATTATTTTGCAATTCATGAATTTGCAATAAATGATTTTGCAATTTATCATTTTGTAATTTATTAGTTCGTTATGTATTAACTTGTAATTTAATAATGTCTAATTTATAATTTTGCTATTTATAATTTTGGATTTTAAAATTATGCTTTTTATTATTTTGCAATTTATAATTTCGTTATTTATTTTATTGCAATTTATTATTTTGCAATTTATTGATTTGCAGTTTATTAATTTGCAATTGATAAATTTCAAATAATTTTTTCCTTATTTATTATTTTGCAATTTTCTGTTTTGTAATTTATTATTTTACAATTTTTTTTTCCAATTTATTATTAGGGACTTTAATAAATTGTAATTTATTAGTTTGTAATTTAATTTCTTGCAAATTTTTTTCGTAATTTATTATTTAGCAATTGTTTATTTTTAAATTTATTATTTTGCAATTTATATTTTGAATTGTATTATTATGCAATTTATTATATCGTAATTTATTATATTGTAATTTATTATTTTGTTATTTATTGCATATTTTGCAATTTATGACTTTGCAATTTATGAATTTGCAATATTTTATTATACATTTTATCATTTTGTAATTTACTAATTTGTAATTTATTATTTCGTCATGTATTAACTTGTAATTTTATTTATTTCTAAAATATTAGTATGTAATTTTTTGTTTTTTATTTTTCATTTTATCATTGTGTTATTCATTATTTTGTAATCTATTAATTTGCATTTTTTTTGCTGTCCAATTTATTATTATGTGGTTTAATATATTGTAATTTATTTATTTGTAATTTCTTATTTAGTAATTTATTACTTTGTAATTTATAATTTTTTTTGCAATTTATTAATTCGTTGTGTATCAACTTGAAATTTAGTTGTTTCTAATTTTATATTGTGCAATTTATTAATCAGTTATTTATTGTATTGTAATTTATTGTTTTAAATTTTTTGTTTTGCAATTTATCATATTGTATTTTTTTTATATTGTAATTTATAATTTTTTTATTTACTAATTTTTAATTTATATTTTGTAATGTATTGATTTATTAATTTGTTATTTTTTTTTTTGCAATTTATTATATTGTTATTTACTATTTTTTAATTTATTACTTTGAATTTTATTATTTTGCAATTTCTTGTTACGTAATTTCTTATTTTGTAATTTATTAATTTGAATATTATTTATTTCCCAATAAATTATTATGTTGTTTAATAATTTGTAATTTATTAATTTGTAATTTATTTTTTTGAAATTTATTATTTTATATTATATTATTTAGCAATTATTTATTTTTTAATTTATTATTTTTCAATTTATATTTTGAATTGTATTATTATGCAATTTATTATATCGTAATGTATTATATTTTAATTTATTATATAGTAATTTATTATTTTTTCTCCATTTTATTATTATTTTTTCGTAAATAATTTGTAATTTATTAATTTGAAATTTATTATTTTGAAATTTATTAATTTGCAACTTATTATTTCGACATGTATTAACTTGTAATTTTAGTAATTTCTAAAACATTAATATGTATTTTTTTATTTTTCAATTTATCTTTGTGTAATTTATTATCTTTTAATTTATTAATTTGCAATTTTTTATGATTTCTTTAATTTACTATTTATTTAATATTTTGTTTTGCAATTTATCACCTTGTTATTTTTGATTTTGCAATTTATTATTTTGAAATTTATTGCCTCGTTATTTATTATTTAACATTTATTATTCTGTATTGTATTATTTTCCAATTTATTATATCGTAATTTTTTAGATTGTGATTTATTAATTTGAATTTTATACATTTTCCAATTTATTATTGTGTAGTTTAATAATTTGTAACTTTTTAATTTGTAATATATATTTTGAAATTTATTATTTTATAATTTATTATTTGCAATTTTTTAACTTTTTTTAATTATTATTTTGCAATTTATTTTTTGAATTGTATCATTTTATTTATTATTTTATTGTAAGTTATTATTTTGTACTTTTTTATTTGAAATTTTTTTAATTGTAATTGTATCATTTATCAATTCATTAATTTGCAATTTATTATTTTGCGATTTATTACTTCTTTATTTATAATACTATAATTTATTATTTTGAAATGTATTATTTTGCAATTTATGATTTCGCAATTTATGAATGTGCAATATTTGATTTTGCAATTTATCATTTTGTTATTTTTGATTTTGCAATTTATTATTATGCAATTTATAACATCGTTATTTATTATTTAACATTTATTATTCTGTATTGTATTATTTTCCAATTTATTATATCGTAATTTTTTATATTGTAATATATTATTTATTAATTTAGCAATTTTTTATTTATATTTTGTAATGTATTGATTTATTAATTTGCAACATTTTATTTTGCAATTTCTTATTTCGTAATTTAATATATTGTAATTTATTAATTCGCAATTTATTTAATTAATGTTTATTAAATTTTCATTTTATTATTTTGTTGTTTAATAATTCGGTTGTTAATTTTATTTTCATTATTATATTGTTTCGTATTATTTTGCCATTTATTATTTCACAATTTTTTATTTGGCAATTTATGATTGTGTAATTTATTATTCTGCAATTTATTAACTTGAAATTGTTTGTTTTCGAATTTTTTATTATGTAGATTAATAAACTGTAATTTATTGTTTGTAATTTATTATTTTGCATTGTATTATTTTACAATTTATTATTTCCTAATTTTTTATATTGTAATTTATTATTATGTAATTTATAAATTTGGATTTTTTTAATTTGAAATTTAATTAATTTAAATTTTACTATATGGCATTTTATTAATTTGCAATTCATTCTTTTTAATATACTATTTTGCAATTTATTATATTGTAATTTATTATTTTACAATTTTTTATTTTGCAACTTCATCACTTTGTTATTTATTATTTTGCATTCTATTAATTTGCAACATTTTGGTTTTCCGAGTTATTATTATGTAGTTTAATAAATTGTAATTTATTAATTTGTAGATTACTATTGTGTAATATATCATTTTGTAATTAATTATTTTGTAGTTTATTAATTTGCAATTTATTACTTTTTAATTTATTATTTTGCAACTTATTATTTTGTAATTCATTATTTTGCAATTTATTTATTTGCATTTTATTATTTCTTTATGTATCAACTTGTAATTTAGTAATTTCAAATTTATTATTTTGCAATTTATTATTTAGTTATTTATTTTATTGTAATTTATTATTTTGAGATGTACTATTTTGCAATTTATTATTTCGTCTTGTATTAACTTGTATATTTAGCGATTTCTAAAATGTTATTATGCAATTTTTATTTTAAATTTATCATTGTGTAATTTATTATCTTTTAATTTATTAATTTGCAATTTTTTCTAAAATTTCTTTAATTTACAATTTTTTTAATATTTTGTTTTGTAATTTATCATTTTGTTATTTTTGATTTTGCAATTTATTATTTTGCAATTTACTACCTCGTTATTTATTATCTAACATTTATTACTCTGTATTATATTATTTTCCAATTTATTATATAGTAATTTGTTATATTGTAATTTATTATTTTATAATTTAGAAATTTTTTATTTATATTTTGTAATGTATTGACTTATTAATATGCAACATTTTATTTTGCAATTTCTTCTGTCGTAATTTATTATTTTGTAATTTATTAATTTGAATATTATTTATTTAGCAATTAATTATTATGTAGTTTAATAATTTGTAACTTTTTAATTCGTAATATGTTTTTTTAAATTTATTATTTTATAATTTATTATTTGCAATTTTTTAATTTTTTTTAAATTATTATTTGCAATTTATTTTTTGAATTGAATTATTTTGCAATTTACTTAATCTTAATTATTGTATTGTAATTTATTATTCTGTATTTTTTATTTGAAATTTTTTTAAATTGTTGTTTTATTATTTTTCAATTCATTAATATGCAATTTATTATTTTGCGATTTATTATTTCTTTATTTATAATACTGTAATTTCTTATTTTGAAATGTATTATTTTGTAATTTATTATTTTGCAATTTTTTATTTTGCAATATATCATTATGTAATTTTTTATTTTGCAATTTTTTTTGTTTTCCAATTTATTGTTAGGGAATTTAATAAATTGTAATTTATTAGTTTGTAATTTAATTTCTTGCAATTTTTTTTCGAAATTTATTATTTAGCAATTGTTTATTTTTTAATGTATTATTTTGCAATTTATATTTTTTTATTAATATTAATTTAATTTATATTAATTATATTATATATATTAAATTAACTTATTAGTTCGTTATGTATTAACTTGTAATTTAGTAATGTCTAATTTATTATTTTGCTATTTATTATTTTGGTTTTTAAAGTTATGCTATTTATTATTTTGCAATTTATAATTTCGTTATTTATTTTATTGCAATTTATTATCTTGAAATTCATTATTTTATAATTATTTATTCTGCAATATTTCATTTGTAATTTATTATTTTGCAATTTATTGATTTGCAGTTTATTAATTTGCAATTTATTAATTTCAATTTATTTTTTCGTTATTTATTATTTTGCAATTTACTATTTTGTAATTTATTATTTTACAATTTTTTATTTTGCAATTTATCATTATGTAATTTTTTATTTTGCAGTTTTTTTGGTTTTCCAATTTATTATTAGGGACTTTAATAAATTGTAATTTATTAGTTTGTAATTTATTTTCTTGCAATTTTTTTTTGTAATTTATTGTTTTGGTTTTTTTTTATTTTGCAATTTATTATAATGCAACTTACAATTTCATTACCCATTAATTTGTAACATACAACACAAAAACATTATTATGTATTTTTTTATTTTTCAATTTATCATTGTGTAATTTTTATTTTTTAATTTGTTAATTTGCAGTACTTTTTCTTTGCCAATTTATTATTATTTAGTTTAATATATTGTAATTTATTATTTATTATTTTTTAATTTATCATTTTGTAATTTATTAATTTGCAATTTAATATTTCGTTCTGTATAGACTTGAAATTTAGTTATTTCTAATTTAATATTTTGCAATTTATTATTATGCTATTTATAATTTTACAAATTGATAATTTGCAATTTATTATTTAGTTATTTATTGTATCGTAATTTAATATTTTACAATTTTTTGTTTTGCAATTTATCGTTTTGTTGTTTT
>DWLR01001883.1:0-16857 GCA_018246295.1 Papilio alexanor hazarajatica
CCCCCGCCACGACCGCACACCAAC
Source organism: Papilio alexanor hazarajatica (assembly GCA_018246295.1). NCBI lineage: Eukaryota > Metazoa > Arthropoda > Insecta > Lepidoptera > Papilionidae > Papilio > Papilio alexanor. The sequence continues at coordinate 25 of DWLR01001883.1, forward strand.
CTAACACACACACAATATAATCTCTTACTCATATACACACACATATAGTGACCTGACTCAATTGTCACTCCTTTTAAACGCTTTCTGCTTGCTTAACTTCTTGACGTGTTGAAATATTTCTGCAATACTATATGGTTACCGTAAGATACGGACATTTCATTAGTTCTGATATCGCGATTTAATAAAATAACTCGCAAAGAATGACAAGACAAATTCAAGCCATCAAGTTATAAACTACAGTGTTAAATGACGACGTTTATATGGTTTGAAGATTTTAACTTGAGGAGGTGAAACAGCAGATAACATAGTATTAGAGATGGAAACCTGAAGCTATATTGTCCCGCAGGGAGTTCCTCAAGGGCGAGGGTACTGGCGGCAGCAGGCGTGTCGGTAGCGCGCCGCCATTCGCCTTCGCCCACGCGGCAGTACTCAAGGTGCGCGGGCGCCGGTTCGTCCCACTGCACGACGAGGCCGCCACCAGGGTGTGCGCGCACCGTGGGCACGCCGGGCGCGCCGCCCGCACCCACCATCAGCCGCGCCGAGCTCTGCACGCCACCCAGCTCGTTGCTCACGAGGCAGCAGTAGACCCCGGCGTCGGAGGCGCGGCACGCGTGGATCGTCAACGTCGCCAGACCGTCAGCAGCGAAAGAGATCGCGAAGCGGCCGCCATGTCGCAGCGCCCGCGTCTCAGGCGCGGTCTTGCGCCACGAGGCAGTAGCACGCGTCGCGTTCGCTCGGCAGGAGATTGTAGCGCTAGAGCCGGGCGCCGCGGTTACATCCGCCGCCGGCTCGAGCAGCTCCGGCGCGCGCAGTTCGGTCACCACCCCTTCTGCACTGGGCTCACCCCCACTGCTGCCACCTCGACGTAATTTCAGGCCCCAGGCTCGCTTGGATAAGCCCTGCGGGCCACATACATCGATGACATATCAGAACGCACAAACCAAGCTCCCAGCAAGCAATCCATGCACGCCCCCGGCCCGTCCCCTCGTCCACTCAATAACTATTTACAATTAATAAAAATAAAGTCGTCTTTGGCGATTATTTCGATCACAATCACAAAACACATTGCGAGTCTTGCCGAGAGTCCAAACCTGGTCACTATCACAGTCTATGTTAGAAATGCATGCCCCTGTATATTACACCTACAACAAAAAAGTAAAGAAAAGCGTTAAAATAAAATTACATGCAAAATAGTTATAAGGATAACTACATAACTTTTGTTCGATAAAAAAAGAGAGTATAAAGACCAAGTAATGTCAATAAATATATAAGAAAGAGGAAATAAAAATAAAGCACGCTTTTATATATATATATATATATAAATAATAATAAATAATTAAAATGGCGCCAATATCATGTGAGAGATAAGATTACGACTCTTCAGATGCTAAATTACCTTCATCATAACATGTTATCACAATTTAAATATTTATCTTCCTTTCAAGTGAAATTAATCTTAGTTAACTTTTCGAATTTCTTTCTAAATATTTATTTAGACGAATGTAATAGTATATGAAATAGTCAAACATTATTGTTAAATTAATTACTTCACTTTTGGTTATTCACGTGTAATGATTATCATGATCCAAGTCAATTATGTACCAGACACCACATACCAAAAGCAGGCAGTAGGCCTGCTCTGGTAACATTAGGCTCCCACAATACAGCTCTCACACAATGTTTGTGAAAAACTTGTTGAATTTAGTTAATATGCTTCATTTCTTTAATTTTAGCGCTGTGGCGGAAATTATTATGCAATTGTTATAAAATTAATTTCACATTTTTTGACAGATTCTTTTCCCTTGTCTTTTGTATGTTAGTAATACTGAAAAAATAAGTTTCTTTAAATTAAAAGTGGTCAATAATCATACTTATTTGAAATATCTGATAGATAATACATTTTAGTAACATAAACCTCATTAAAATAATAAACAGCCTGAAAACTGTTGTTAAAAGCAGTGTTTCTTTCGATTTCATTAATGTTATTTTCTATTAACGACGCATTGTGTTAGTCAGTTATCCAATACACTACTAGTGGCTAATCTATAACTCATTAATTAGTGTCGGAGCTAGCCACGTCTCGTGACTTACGTTGGCGTGCGGCGAGGTGGGGCTGAGCGCCGTGCCGTGCTTGTTGCGGTTGTCGGTGGGGCCTGCTCCGGCTGGCGCGGCCGGCGTGGGCGGCAGGTTGATGGTATTTGCTTTGGCGTGCGGGCGCTGCGGGCGAGCGCGCAGTTCGGCCGCCAGCCGTCCGCCCACGCACGGCGGCACGCTCTCCGTCTTGCGCAGCGCGCTCCACCCCTCACCCATGCTATCGGGACGGGAATAGGACCAATTTAAATTAAAAAAAAAAAAATAAAGGGGGTTAATCGGGCTAGCCAGCTCTACTTTGTACGTGTTAATTAGATCACTTGCCAACATCATGTTTATACACGTGTGTGTGAAATGTTCATACGATTACAAAATTGACTATAACATTTAAGAAAATTAGAAAAAAACTGTTTAAATGTATTATAAGTATTTGCAAGCCTCAATAATCACTTCAGAACATAAATAGCTTTTTATCGACATTATCAGTTAAATATTGAAAGGTACTTTTTAGTTTACATCGTGTGAGTTAGTGTTACAGACCAGTTAGCTATTTTTGTAAAGCTCCGCTTTGTGATAACTGCTGCTAAAGCCGGCCCCGAAAAATAAAAATATAAAAGAACTAAACAAACTCAAAGATAATAAGCATGCGGGACTAGAAGCAGTAATCAAAAGCATTTTTGATTCACATTTATTGAGTATTCATTTCACATATATAATAGAGTATTACACAGCATATGTTGTGACTTATCGTATATACAAAAAGTGAGCAATTAAATATATACAGATTGAACATAAAATATAACAACCCAATGGGACAATATCTTTGATTCAAACGTTTTAGTTAAATACAACCTGTATCGAAACTTGTATCATAAGGCAAGGAAGAAACGAAAGAGAATTATTGTTGGACAATCGTCCGTACTATGTTTTAGGATTTAGACATCTCGTTCAAACATTAGTTGGTTTTACTGGTACATCCATAAAAGTGAATCTATGGAAACGCAACTACAAATAAAATATTACATTGTTTGAGATATTTTATGAAGGATGTTATGCAAGGTCATCTAAGCTGTTTGCTATTTTATTTCATTTATTGCAGAATATGTGAGTGTACGTCCAAAATTGTGCTACAGTTACCGAAAGTTTGACGTTGTTATGTTAACGACAGCTGTTATGTTCTCCTATAGTCGTTTCTACACCAGACGTCATGGTAGAATTTTGATAAGAAATTGATTTTAAATGATTTCTTTGCTCACATTTATTATTAAATTGTTTATTGACCAAACCGATTAAATTACATTTAAAACATTTAAATAAAGAAATCCGTTTGGGAAACATTATCAGGCCATAAAACAACAGGTCGATCTAGTTGTAATTTTCACAGATATACTTATGTCTAGTTTTACAGTAGTTTTTAATAAAACGAAGTCACGATTGTTGCGTTACAATTTGGTATAAGTCCCGTATCGTTTAATTACGGCGGCATAACAAGCTCCAAACGGAATTCATTGCAAATTGTAAAGGTACATGGCGGAATACAATGCCAATTCACATGAAAATATGGAGATAAATATTATATTATGAGCGTAAGGCTAGGTTGGATATAAGACAAACACCGAATTATAACACTATATTACAACTACTCTTTGTGAGGCTTTTTCGAGTTGTGTATATTATTCCTTCGACTTAAGCTGATCTCTCGCGACTCAACCGCAGCGGGCCGGTTGCGGATCGGCGGTGGGCCGGTTGCGGGTCGGTTGCGGGTCGGCTGCGGGCCGGCGGTGTGCGGCGGCGCGGCGGTCGGGCCCCGCTGATCTATCTACATCTGACTTAAATCAAAGTTTGCTTATCACCTATTACAACTACAGACCGGGTGCGTTCAATCATATTTATTGTGCGTAGCTTAAACTGGGGTTACAAGATGTGTTTCTACCACTAAGTTATGTATGGTAGATATATTATAATAAATCAGAACAAGTACAACTACATTATTTATTGATACTATTATAGAAACAAACTTAAGCTAAAGTAGCTATATACAATCCATATGAAATCAGTGTGAAAGCCAAAATTCCCATATCGTTACAAGCAATATTGTATTACGAAAATACAATATCTGACAAATCGGGTTAAACTATGCTAGGATTATATTAAATATAATGAATATGAATTAAATATTGAAATATTATGAATTATTGAAAATTACCCTAACATGCAATATTGTTACAGCACAACTCGTTACACAAAAACTTTCCATCGTTCCGCTCTGACCAGTCTTTTTCGATTCCTTCTTCTTATCTACGAATAGCGATAAATGCCTATTATAAGGTCCATTAAAATTAGCTTGATTATTCGATGTCTTATTGACAAGCATGCCTGTTATAGCTAGATTACGATCAATGACTTTAATCTAAGATTGCTTACCTAAGTCTATTATAATGTAAACATTTCAAACACCGATGATTAAATGCTAGAGTTTATAAATCTTACGAGTAATTTAAGATATTTAAGAAGTGAAAATTTTTAATTATATACCTACTTCCTTAAACATAAATCTTAAAAGCCAAAAAGCAATTTAAAATAAATATACAGACGGCTATTACAAAGAGCTGAACCTTTCGTTGCCAACCAGGCATTGAAGCCATGCGGGATGGTGCGTGTACGGGACCGGTCCGGTGAGAGTTGGGCGTCTTTACTCACACTCGCGGACAGCCGTCTGGCCGAAGGGTGTATGATGCGATTGCAATAATACGCATCGAGGTATGAATGGGGGGGGGGGGCGCTGCCTGCTATACCGCTGTTCTGGTCGCAGTCTGGTCAAGGTGGCCTCGGTACTGATATAAACACAATCTAGTCTCGTGAGAAATAATCGCGCCGATGAACAAGATCTCTATTACCTTTCTTGTGTTGTTATAATAATTGTTTTTAGTTTTTGTTCGTCACACCATCAATTAGGACACTATCGGCACATGGAATGGAAACAACAATGTTTCCAGTTTGTTACAATGGCTTACAGCGATCTCGTAGATGCCCATATAATTACGGAAATACGCAGTTCATGACGGCACTGCTACCTATTTATGTGCTATTGTACGAAAATTATGGCTATCGATGCCCGGGAAATGGTATTCCATGCTGACAAGCTAACCGACCATACGCTCCATACACACATACAGTACATATAAAACATAATTCCCCAGCTTCTATTATTTTTAATGGACGCATCATTCGGGATAAATTGTTATTATATAGAATTCAAGACAAAATTTTAAATCCAAATAAAAAAAATTACATACATGTACCTTGTCTCAAATTGGCCCTACTAAGTCCGATTCGTTATTAATAATTTCACGTAATTCATAATTTTGACATTTTGTAACTTAATTAACCTTAAATATAATTATGTTAAACAAGTAAGCGTGTTAGTCCTGTGATATGTCACTATATAGTTCACTTCGGGCTCACGACAAGTATTAGCACACAATAGCTTTAGCTTAGCTCGAGCCAAGAACTCGAGTTCATATGTCTAATTTATCAGTATGATGTGATACTGAGTTATATCTAATAATTTTGACATTATTTATTATTTTGTCTGGTCGATTAATTTTGTAATTATCGTTTGAGAGATTTAATTAGTTTATATTGATTTCGTCCTAAAAAGTGATACGTAAATTGAGAAATCAACAATAATTTTAACTATATTTGAATAATCTTAATTACGGATAAAACTTAATTTCTATAGTTAAGGCCAACGTCAACACGATTAAAATAATTTTATCAGTCAAATCATCACCTTCATAACATCGCGTAACACCTACAGCGGGACATACATACGAGTACTTAATTACTACTTTGTTTGAAAAACTAAGGAATAATATGCAATAAGACCTTTTAAAAAGAAGCTTAGAATTAAATTATATTTATATGAAAGTAATAAAAAAACAATAAAGAATTAATAGGTAACTATTACTAATAATAAAAATTACGAAATACGGATTAATTAAAGTAAAGAAATAAAAAAAAAGAAATACCAATAATGTTAAATGTATCTGCGTTAACCTCACGGACCCATTTGCCGGCTTAACAAGAACTGAATGTTGAAGTAACGAATAAATGTCGCAGGAACACTACAGAATCCTCGTTCACTACAGTCCGGTTAGCGGACATCCATGCACACACAACAAATATTCATTTATGTTAGATACGTTACTAGGATTCAATTACCACTAGCATTCGAACTAAGTGTTATAGTAAATTATTGTTTTAACAATTCAACGCGTAAAGGCAGGATGTTCGAAGCGCACGTGTTCATCAACATTGTGCTTCCATCAATAATATAATTGTTAATTTAGAACACATAAAAGTCGCGAAAGTCACACATGTAATCGGACAGTTTATCTCTCGTCGACGATTTGGTCGAATGATGAATCAATGTATAATTAAGGAACGATACTTAAACTATCAATTCCGAGCAGCTCTCACTAAAACTTATTGAAATACTAATTTATAATATTAAGGCAAAAATTGCTGGAGGCAATTGGCAGTACATTGTTAACTATTTAGAATATTAATTTTGTAAACGCTGCTTACGTACAATAAAAATGATATGATTGATATCGTTTTAGTCCAACGTGGTCATACATGTTAAATCCGATAGTACCGAACCGTATGTAATACCTACGCGGAGATTATTTTAAGATTCAACTATAATTAGCGGACGTTATGGCAGTGTGTGTATATGTATATATTTGTAAGGGTGTATGTGTATGCATGAATGTTGAGTGTTATTCACAAACACTTAGGCTACTTTTTATGTAATTTACACTTTAGATATATAAATATATCTATGTGAAAGCCTTTTATGTATTTTATTATGTATCTTTACCAAAATTAATTAATTTAAAATTGCCGGTTTATGTAGAAAAATTGAAATTACTTTAATCTGAATATTAAATTTTGGAAGTATTGGCTATAATATACTAGGTTATACGAGTATATATAGGTAATAAATCTATACAGTAATTTTTATGACCGGTCTCCAATCTTTGTTACGAATAGAATAGACAATTTATCTTATTTTACGTGTGGAAGGCGGTTTTTGCAGCCCGATCGATCGCTTCTAATCGCCGCCAATGATACATTTTTGTGTCATTTGATACAGTCTGGCATATGAGGCAAGGTTATAAAATTTGATTTCCGAGTAATAAATATTAAATCGGTAATTTCATAGGTAAAAATAATAATACAATTCCTTTCCCTTGGTCAATATCAAAGGGTTCCCAGCAATAAGTTTAGGTAACTAAATTACAAACATTGCCATAATAAACACACAATAAACTATCTAAACAATGTTACAATATAAAAAAACGACTTGTCTCTAACTAACATGAATTAATTTTGTCTTAAATGAGGCCAATTATAATGTTTAGTTAAGTTAGAACAAGCGCACAGAGCAAAGAACATCAGAACATAAAAAAAATAAAAAGAAAACGCCATGATTTTTTTTGTAAAGTCCTGATGCTATTGTTGTCATGGTCTTCAGTTTGCGCGCGTTTACAGACGTAAAAATTTAAACCTGCAATATAAATGACATTAGGCGTAGGTTAGCTGGTGGACTTCTAATTGACTAGTACACGAAATATAATACACAGATAGAATTAATATAATAAATAGCATGGAGATATTTTAAATTTTAGTGACATGGTTAAGAGACTATACGTTGTACAATAGATGTATATATTGTGCCGATAGTTGTAGATTTTTTTTACATCCAGAACAAAATACTTTCAAGAATATGCACAGTATTTTTCTGATTTTTTTTGTAAGGTTTGTTTTGGATATAAACAGGAAATAAAGCACTTGGATATACAATCGAAGCTAAAACTCGGTTAATGTGGTCGTTTCGATTGAAGTACCGGAGACAGACAGCACACAACTTTAGCTCGATGTATCGACATATGTAAATCAGCTCGGCAGACGTTATGTTACGTGCCGTCAACAGTGACTCGACTCGACAGAAAAAGACGATTTCATAATAAAGCTGGCTACTTTTGTTGGTTGCAAATGTTTTCAAATCCTTAAATGACAATGTCAATCGTCGCGCTCGTGCCGCGACCCATGACCTAAAGTATGCCAGATTTGTATTGAGCGGCGCAGATTCAGGCTGTTCGCGTGGATTACAGCGCAAAGAAAGCTATGCGTCAGTGTGCCGGCCCCGCTTCGCCAACACCAATTTCGTACATGCAGTTTATGAGGTGGGGTCGGTGGGAGCGCTCGATGGGTACTTACGCGGCGGGGTCGCGCGCCTGGTCGCGGTGCAGGTCGCGCAGGTAGGCGGCGGGGTTCTCTAGCGCCTCGCCGAACATGCGCTGCGAGCGCAGAATGGTCGCGAGGGTCGAGGCCCACTGCGCGCGCCGAGGCTCGGGCGCGCGGCACAGGAACGACTGCTTCGGTTTGTTCGGGTCCACCGAGTGGATTATAAACGCGCCGCTGTTCTCTAATTCTTCCACGTCCATCTTGTTCACCTATATCATAATTGTTTAAATTACTATCAATTATTTACTGTATCTGTAAGTACATGTTACAACGTAAAAGATTTGCTAAAAATTCCATAAATTTAAATTTTACATTTGAACGAAATTATTAGGTGAGTAGTCACTTGAAGCTGCTTTTCTTTTTAGCAAAAATGGTGTATCGTTCTAGCAAAGCATATATGAAGACACATAATTATCAAAACTTCACGTGACAATTAGCCCATTTGTCACTTCTTATGCCACCATACCACTTTATACATTATTATTAATAAATAGCTTATCACACAGGCCATCTCTCGACACAAGGTTTATCTTTAATGACTTTGTTTTTAAATTACTCAAACCATACTTTATTTTCTTACAGTTCTAGAGTCCGCAACAATAACATCTGTTGCCGGATGGGTCGCTCAACTGGTGAAATACCACGACCTTACAGAACACAGGCGTCAAGTAGTTTTCTGCGTTTCGCCTGATGAGTGTGGTGCAGGCGGTCCAATTCTAGTCCTCCTCATCCGACTTTTCTCATAGACAGGAAAAGGAAATATCCTTTATTTGTATTTATCCTGTCCGTTATTGATAGGCAATGCATCTGCAACACTTAACCTTGTTGTAGATGCCTATGGGTAGCGGTCACTTTACTTTAGGTGACCTGCCTGGTGGAACTTTCTTCCATAAAAAGGCCATGAAGAACCGCACCTATCAGTAGCCCCCATTAATATTTTCCACTCTTTACACAATGTCGAACTAATAGCGACACTCTAGTCTACTGGCTCCATTTCTTTACCTTTTACCGCTTATGTTGAGTTATGTTTGCACTTAAGCCCATCTCTCGCAACAGCTTTCCACTTACTTATTTCATATTCTTTAACATAATCTTTTTTTTAACTACATTGCTGTTCCAGAAATTACTATTCTGTATTTCGTGGGAGCGAGTACGGATGTTATTCAACAGGAGGTGTGTCGCAAATAACTTTGATAGAAGATCGTGTGAATGTCACACGTGATTCGTATTACCTGCACGTGGGCCTTGTAGTTGTAGGTGGGGCTGATGAACTGGCTGCGCTTGCCGACGGGCTCGCTGAATATGACGCACTGCTCGAACAGGAACACGTGCAGCTCTTTGCCCTTGTCGCCGCCGCTCGCGTCCGACACCGTCATGTTGTCCTGCATCAGCAGCTTGCCCTGAGCCGTTATGTTGCCCTGCAACACGACACCACATCGTCACCACCATCCTCCTCTAACTTTTCACATCGTTGCGCACAAACGAGAGATAGAAATAAAACTATGTTATTCAACCATTAGCCGCATAGCTTTGCGCGAGCCCTGAAGTAGTTTTAGGAAATAAATCTTTGTTTAAAATTAATCACAGGGTAACTGAAACATTTTGCACCAGCACAGCTGCAATAATTAAGACTACAAACACAGTAATAATTTAAATTCATATTAATATATTACTGTTAGTGAATTTTAAACTAATGAACAGTGGATGGATGGATAGTTCTACTCCGCTTAATGTACGCAAAAACTCTGAAAGAAATTGCTCCAAGAACACTGATACTTTCATCTTATTTCAAATAAGATAGTAATCTCAGAGGTATTCAATTTATTATTCATATAGACTAAAATAACACATCTGTTGGAATATCATTTTAAGTCACCCTGAATATGTAACGACAGCTCTCGCAATCATACGCAAAGCCGCATAGGTGACCAAGTAGCTCAGTACAAAAAGGACTGATCGCAAAGCTTAGGAAACAATTAACCCTGTGCAATTATATATGTATTATCCGCAATCGCAATTGTATTAGCTGGATTTACATCATGGCAAAGCGACAAAGGAATTCTGAATGAACCTCTCTCGCAATATCACAATATTTGCTACGGCAATTTTTTAGCTCCATGGGTATTTACTTTCTTTAAACGCAAAAACACAACAAATTATGATTCGCAAAGAATATAATAATACAATAAAAGGTCGCAAAGAAACACAAAACTTACACAATTAAATTTACGATCACGAAAAATGCGCAAAGCTTAATTGATTGGAGATTTTTTGTTAAAGCAACATAAATAGTTTCATATATTCGTAGTTTACGTAAACCGTCACCAAGAAACGGAGTAGGACTACAAATTATATAAAATCAAGATTTTTTAAAGCTGTATGCGATAGTATACTATATCTGTGCGAAGCCGGCGAAGGTTTTATTATATTACAATCAAACGGCTGTCAGAGATTTATTTTAAGACGATTCACAAATTTAATAATACATAAATAGTATTAAAAAATTAATATCGGAAAATATGAGTATATTCTAGTAATAATACAACATGAGATTGCAACATGTAAATAGGAAAAGGAAATGAACAGGCAACCTTACAATCATTACTAAATTTATTTTGCTTTTAGAAATCAACTACATATACAAAACCTACAATAATATCAAAATTATTTATTTGTCACATCAATTAAATATAAATAATAAATAAAATATTATTTCTTTGGCTTGGGCTTATTCAAAAATCTAGTTACTGAGAAATGTGATACACATTTAGTGACATTTGTGTAATATTTATATCTCCTGAATGTGGGTTTTTAAACATTCTAGTATCACGAACATATTCTTCTTCCAGGTTTGATTAATAATAATCCTATGATAATAGATCGATTTCCAGTAAAGTTATGAGACGAAATTTAGGAAAAGGAATACACAAAAGAAAAACAAAATGTTACCGTGAATCCTTGCAAGCGGCCGACGTCCATCATGTCATTAGCGTTTTTGGGAATTATTGAAGTGCACAAAACGGCGTCTTCGAGCGCCGCAATCACCTCGGGCGGTTGGTTAGCGTTCTGGGTGTACGTCAGGATTTTCTTGACGAGCAAATGATACTTTTGTATGCGTTGGATGGGCTTGATCAAGAGATCCCCCAGCTGAAAGTCGATAATTATTCATTAATGTTTTGTTTCTTAGCACGAGGCCCAGGCCAAGGCACAGGGCCCAGGGCGCGCATGCCAATATTTCAAAGCCACAACGATGAATCAGCGACGTGTTTGTGTTAGTGCAGTGTAGTGAAAATGAAAGTGAAAAATGAAACGAAAATAAAGACCCCCAAAATCAATGTAATAAATTAAACGAATTGTACGTCTGTGTAATGTGTGGAGTTCGCGACTGTACCTCTAGGCCATGCAAAGTGGGAAGGGAAGGGAAAACATCAAAAACACTTTTAACAACGCTCAAGCGTCGAGCGATACATTCGATAAAATACATTTTGTACCATATTTAATGAGCGCTGAGATCGGTGTGAATTAAAAGTGTTTTTGTAAAATGGTGTGGACAAGTCAGCGGGGATAAAGATGACGCGGTGGCAATGGGTTTGTTGGGTAAGACTGCTCAAATGTCTCCGTACCAAGGAGATATTTAGACGAAATTTGGCATAGTAATTGCAAGCGTAATGTCGTACACTACTGACACTTTGTGTCGACGCACAAACTATTGCGAGTGGCGTACGACATTGTTTACGAAAAATAGAAATGGCCAAGAACATTACACGACTGGTACTCGAGTCAATTTTTGGTGATTCATAACGTATATTTAAACATAATGTAAATTTTTCGATTCAATCCTTGAAGTCTGCTAGTATTAATTGTTGATAATTTATTTGTGCATATGATCTGAATGTAAATTAGTTCGAGTAGTATCAGCGAGCTCGTGTACTGGCCAAATACAGAACGATACTAATACCTGGTTGAGGCTCGGGCGAGCACCAGGAAGGTGATTTCGTTGTCTAAGTTGAACCTAGAACCCCATGAATATGTCACCCAAGCAAATGGAAAGTTAAAGCGAAAATTGAGTAGGTTGGTGTTAAGTGCACAGGGAAATTACAACAGATGCGTGACAAGTGTTACATCAATCGTAATTAAAGTATGCTAAATTTAATTTGAAATGTCACTTTTAATTACAAAGTATGAAAAATAGCAACAAAATTAGCGCTCGGTGCAGTGCGGTAGGCTTAACATCTGTCATGTTTGCGACCTACCGAGGGGCGGAAGAATAAAATGATTGCTACCTCTGCTTATTCGGCTTTGGCGGAAAATACGCGATAGCTAAAATTTTAAAACAGTAAAACATGAAATAAGGGGTTTAAAAGTTTAATTTTACTAACCCGATAGCTTGTTGTATATTTGCGGTGTGGCATTGACGGAGAAGGCCAAAGACCTCATAAGCAAAAGAAGTGCACGTTTTAAGAAAGTGTTGAATCAAATTCAAGTGCTTTAGCGATGCCGCTCGATCGCAAACGATAATAGAATTTATTGCTTTTGAACTGCTATTAAATTTATATCTGTCGGTGCTTGATGCTTCTTTGAGCATTTAAAAGATTTTAAAGCATGGTCGTTCAATAAAACTGACAGTGTAACACATAAAAGGTGTTTGATATGGCAATACACAAACACACGCACACATAAATTTGAATTAAGTTCAGGGAGTGTGAGAGTGATGTGAAATGTAAAGGGACGCACCTGTAGTTTGTGGTTCAGTTTCTGCCTGAGTTCTTGGAAGTAATGGTCGTGTTCAGAGACGATGTATTCGGAGACGGGCTTGTTACGGCAGTAAGCCTCGTAGAGGAACATCCGCTTCTCCAGGAACCGGCGGAACAGTGGCCCGAGCAGCTCTGGCTTCTCAACGCAGACTAGCAACTCGCGATAAAATTGACTGCACAGAACGACAACACATATTGACTCACTCACTCGTCGGTGCCCGCATACAATCATTGATACATTCAAGTGGCTCGAGCAGGTGTAAACATTGTGAGTCCTACAACGTGGTAAGTGAAATGTAAATTTGTAAAGTCGCAGGGAGCACAGCGGGCACAATAAATTCGCTTCACCGTCTAGACGTACGGCGACGAGATGCTGCCGCGCATTCTGGTCATACAATGTCACATCGCCCACACATCTGTTGGTATATAGACAAGAGGTACTCACTCACGGTGCCATTCGAAAATGGCCTCGATGTTTCCAAAGATCATGCGGTGGCGCCGATCGCGCAGGCTCTCGGGCAGCGCTGGCTCCGCAGAAGGGTCCTGTGCGATCAATTCATAAGTATTTGTTATTCTCAGAACGACCATATCGATCGTCTAAATATAATATAACTAGGTTATTTTATATTAGAAATATGTAACAGAACAAGCGGCTCGTTAAATGACTTTATATCAGCAATAAACGACTCGCAGAATTATAAAGAGGTCTGTCAGGCTATGGCGCTGCCACTTACCGCCATGTGGCGGATATATCCTTCACAGATAAGTCGGAGGTCGGACACGTAGATCTCCTCGGTGTCGAGGAGCTCGCGCAGCACGTAGTCGCGCTTCTTGAGGATGGCTTCGACGTTGTCTGGTCCCGGTGTGGGCGGCGCGTCGTCAGCGAGCGCGCCGGGCCCGCCGGCGCTGCTTGCGCCGCCTCCGTGCTGTTCCTGCTCACATCATAATTTGTCAGTTTTTATAATTAACTATAATTCCTTGATCCTAGTTTATAAATTTCTTAAATGGCTTAAAAAATACTAAGTAATTTTAAGTCATCGGTGCTCCAATTCTAGGCTTGCGGGCCCCGCGGCTGACTTTGATATGACCCGTGAGAATCTTAAAATGCCAAAAAAGGACCCTCTGGTGACCCAACAAAGATCTCGAAATTTTCTATTTTCACCAATTGTAAAAAAAAAGTTGAACACCCTTGCTTTAAGCGATCTTTTACGCATGACATAATTGATTTATAAAGTAATGCACTCGTATAATATATTAAGAAGAATTTAGAGAATTACAAAAAAACTAATAAAGATTTTAAAAAATTGATTGACCGATTGGTGCACTGGTATGTGCCTCTCACGCTGCAGGTCGTGGGTTCGATTCCCACCCAGGACAAACATTTGTATGCCTGAACATGTTTGTGTGTCTTGTACCTGGGTGTAATTATCTATATATGTATGTATTTACAAAAGAAAAGCATTAATATTTCCACAGCACAAGCTCTGCCTAGTTTGGGATCAGATGGCCGTGTGTGAATAATGTAAAAATACATGTTGATACTAAAATACTACATTTCTTAATCTATGAAAATAAAAATTGTTTTATTTATTTAAGCTAAAAAATAAGGACATAAAAATAAATTGTAATTATAATGAAAAAAAATGCTCAAGGTCGTTAATTGAAGCGCAAGGCATAAAGGAATAAGCAAAAACAAGCAAGCATGGGATAAGAAATGGCGTCTCACATAGATTTTAGCTGGTTAAAATTGTATACTTTTCAGAATCAGAAGTGATCACTAGTGAGAAAATCAGAAATCACTAGTGTTCTATACAATGAAAATGCTGCGACTGAATTAACACAAAAATAACGCTTATTGTTCGGTATAGATGCGTACTTTATTTCTTGACGTGGTTAGTTTCGTGCTATCGTCAATTATCATATTATTATATTATATATATTTCATATTTTATTTATATTATATTATCATATTTGAAATACTATGAATATTTTCTACAATAAAAAGAAATTTTTAATATTATATTTTTAATTTTAATAAATAGTATTTTTTATTTTTTATTTTATATAATATAAATATTCGCACACTAGTGCGAGGGGAATATTTATATATTTCGAATATATATATTTTTTCGAATTGCCCACTTGAGCAATTCGAATAAAAAAAAACCCTGACTCGGTTTGGATGGCGGGCGGCTTGCGCGGGGAAAGAGTCGTTAAGAAGAATCGGGAGAAGTCGGTCACGGTCGATCGTCGTCGAGTACAGTTCGGATGTTTTGGGATTAGCGTACGGGGTCGCTTAGTTATCGATCGCGGTTGGACATCAACGACGTTACAAAATCATTGTACGAATTTAACGCGCTAATTGGGAGCGAGTGTAATACGGGTTGCATCAGGGCAGCATTACTCGCGCGCAGCGGACTTGACCTTGATATACTGACTCGACAGAGAATTGAACGGGACATCGAGGTGGTAACTCGTCATTATTATTATTCATAATTTTGTTATATGCGACACGTAGTTACAGGGATCTTGTGACGCGGGCTCACGAACTCGTTTGTATGGCACACTTACCACTACGCTAACGGTTTGAACATCTGAGTAAGATGAAAAAAAGGCCTATGATGATTGCACAAAGTTTAAAAAAAACTAACTATATAATTAATTAAGAAAATCACACCGCAAGACGAAAACATTTAAACTTTACTGTCTATTAGCCAATCAAAGTAAATTTAGAGATTAATGAAAACGAAATGGCTATAGCACTATGTGCCGACAATTAACCTTTGCAAAACCAAAAGCTATTTCTTTACTATTAAATGGGTAAACTGTATGTATTTGAAATGATCGGTGCATAGACAGGTAAAGATTTGAATACGAAAAAAAAAAACTCGTGCACACACACTACATGTATTGATTTTAATCAAACCATTTTTTCTTTGACAATTTGTTCAATTTCTGCGATATCTGCCGGACCCCCGTTGGAATCCAGAGAATCCATCGCCAGTGAGTTCTGAAAAAGGTAACCCAAGTATCTAAAGAAACAGAGCACCGGGTTAGCGACATGAGGAGTATAAACAGTAGGAGAGGGAGAGGTGGCAGAGGTGGGATCAAGAAAGCAATAGGGAGGAGAACTCACGCGGGTGGTGGGCGCCGCGGCGACCGGCGTTGGGGCTTGCTGTAGCACCGACTGTGGGTCCTGCACAAGTCAAACACCTCTATCAATATATAACATACTCAACATTTACAATTTTTGGACTTTGTCCTTTTAAATTCTGAGCAATTAAGTCATAATATGAAAAAAAAAAATTATAATTGATTTATATATTTCGTTGTTGACTGATAGATTCAGTTTGTGTTGCATTCGACAAATAGCTTTCAAATATTTTGACGGGTACAGAACTCTAAACTATATCGAACGCAATGGATAAGACCAGTTAAGCGAAACCAAGTTCGTTGACCAAAACTGTTGTGGATAAAAGTTGTTTAATTGTTTGGAGGCTTTGATAAACATTCAGATACTTACGTATGAAAATAAAATGTTTGCCGACGTAACGTATGGTATATTTAGTTCGTAATATATTCACCTCACCTCACCGCAGCCTATGATCGTCCACTGCTGGACATAGGCCTCCCCCATTGATCGCATCATTGGGGGGAAATGTGCCATAATCGC
>DWLR01001884.1:0-16856 GCA_018246295.1 Papilio alexanor hazarajatica
TCCGGTGGTCTTTACATCCAGACACAAGACAAACAGACATGTTCATGTACACAAATGTTTGTCTTGGGTGGGAATCGCCACCCAAGACAAACATTTGTCTTGCCACTGCGCCAACCGGTCAGTCGAGTTAAGTTACTTAAGATTTAATAGGTTACGACGTTACTACAAAGAAAATGTTGACGTATATCAACTTCTAGACGCGCGAAGCCAGAGCGGGTCGCTAGTATATAAAAAGACAATCCACTAGGCATCGAAATGAACAAATGCGTTCGTCGCCAGCATTTCACTGCGCTCGTTCAAGTGTTTGACCGACTTATTTCCAAACGAATTGAAACCCTCCCTACGTGCCACACTGCGGGCTAGTTCGACCTAACTCACACTGTCGTCACACGATATATTAATAGAAATAGATAGCTCTTGATATTTGAAAAGACATAACTGTTTTGCTCAAGAAACATTTTTTTAACATTGGAGTCATACATTTTAAGTGGTTATATGATACGTTTAACCTTAATTAGTGAAAACTGATTGTCGAATAATTAATTTTTGTATTTCAGCAGTAGTTACTGGTAGATATCCATATTTTAGGTATAATTGTGGTATTTGATGGCAATCTGCCTCCATATCTAAGGACTGCGTATCATATCTCTGACTTGACCACTAACATTCTCATAAAACTTTAATAGATCGCCACCCGATTTTATTTTCGGATACATTTAAGCTTAAATTAAATTATCGATACTTGACAATTAGGTTAAAACAAGGTTTTGTGGAACATAGAAGCAAATAACTTTATTTAATTTAAACGTAATTATACAAACACAGTAAAGTACTCATGCTACACAGAAGTGGTAGGCAGAGATTATAATTTTTCATAGTTCTTTTTGTTTATATAAAATACACACACGCCCTATTCTTTCACATGTAATGTAAACATGCTTTTTCGGTAGGAATTTTTGTACTTACAATTCTGGCGCCAGGATCGATAAATATTCAGTAAAAAGGGACAGTAGCATACTCTGAGTTGTTATTATTAGTCCTTTTTTATGCCAGAAGATGGGAAACAAGAAAGCGGTCACCTAAGTGACCGCTACCCATAGCCATCTGCAACAAGCATTTGCGAGCTGCAAATGCGTTGCCTACCTTTGATAGACAGGAAAATGGACATTTCCTTCTCCTATCCATCTATTCCTCCGACAAATCCTTTTTGCCCTTCCCACCTTTTCCTTATACGAAAAGAGTGGGAAGGGGAAGAAGACTAAAATTAGGTCTCCAGCACCTCACTCCTCAGACGAATTTTACCGAAAGATATTTTACCGATCGAGCGGGCTATTCGTGCAACAGATGTTGTTGCGGACTCTGCCACTGTTTTTATTGCTATTGACAATAGCATTCCCATGTTGTTCACATAATTTTAGATTATCACATAGTCTTTTAAAAAGGCAACAATTAATTTAATTAAAACTCGACTGTCTGCATCTGTAGTACACTTCGGGGAACAATACGACTCGAATGATTTTACGCTTCAAAATCGATCAAGACGTTTAGGCTTCAGGGGGTCACAATGAAACTGACTTTCATACACATTATATACAAAGAATCGTTCAGAAATACGTTATGATGATTATAAAATTATTTTTAAAACGAAGTTAATAAGTGAATTGCTCTTAAGTCCGGCTGAAATTTTATTTTCGGAGGCGAGCCTTTCAGACACGAAGCGAGCCCCTTCTCATCAGTGAATGATGAATTTAGTCGGATGCAATATGAAAAAAGTATGCAGTTGAAACGAGTATTTATGTTTTTAAAAAGGGTACGTTGTAAAGAGAAAAGCTTAAGTGAAGTAAAATTTTGGATTATTAATCAATTTACAGACATTATTATTTCTAAACATTTGATAAAAAAAAGTTTGAGTACACGTACTGTATTTTCACTGACATCTTAAAATAAAAAAAAAATATGTTCTGAACATTGGGACCTGTACCGACCAGAATGATGAAGTGAAATTGCATCTGATGAACATGTTTAGAAATATTGTAGGAAAAGCTAGATGTACCACAGTCGTGTCAAATGGAAATTCTTAATCTCTGTCTTTCTCTTTGGCTTACGGGCTTGAGTGTTTATTTTTTATTTATTTAGTAACAAGCGTTATGTTTTTTTTATTTCATATGAATGAATTGTGTATGCGACAATAAAAAATTATTTCTTCATTGTTTTTTCATTCGTTACTTGTGACTTGAAACCCCGATCGGAAGCAGGTTGGTCATGCACTAGAAAGTTAATTGTACATATTTATTCCATTAAAAACGTAGATAATATTTATAGTTAACAGAGTTTTTTTTAAAACATAAGTACAGAAACGTGTTTATGGAGTATGGCTCAAGCTATCAGCAGCACTTGGCTGGCGGCTTGCATTGCGCTCCCAAGAATACGTGCAAACATTTCATCTCAGGGGATGAGACGGCAATATGTAATGCGTATATAATGTATTGTGCTACATGAAACACTCACTGACATATAGAATAAGTTAAACAGAATTTTTACTAGGAAATTTAGGAACATTCATAGCTATCTCGATTTTTTAAAGCATCGTCACCAATTTATTTAGGATTATTGCTCTTGTTGGTGGGTCATTGTCCTCCAGGTTTCCAGCTGTCCTGAATTGAGCTTTTTAAGCATTGACTACTTGACAAGTTTGATGTCTACTTTCTTTTTTTATTTATTGCTCTTGGCCTCCTTCCTTTCTAAAATTACAAAATACATAATATAATGTTTCAAATGAAAACGAAACAAAACCATAGCTGAGTCGAGTCTTTTATTCTGTAGGTGTGGGCGTAGCATGTTTTACATTTTACATGCATGTATTAAGTATGATTATAATCCATGGCATGGGTTTCCTATCGTTTAAAAATGTCAGCAAGTAACATTTTTGACCGAGCTAACCCCGCCATTCGGTTCTACGAAATAAGCTGTCACGTTTTTAATCTAAAGAGCAAAGAAAGATAGGAATTTATATATTTTAACATTTTTATGGAGTTTTTACTCCTAAATTGCAACATTGCAACTTTTGCAATGTAACTTCAGCCATATTTTAAGGTTGAATGTAGAAAGATTGACAAGATTTTATGACAGAGAAATGAGTTGTATTATGCAGTTACATGCAAAGCGCACGCAGACCGGCCTGTATTGTCTGTGGAGTAACGCACTTGCACACGTCCATCTTGCCACTTGTCCCAAGCACGATGCGCGGCGCGCGGCGTTACTCCGCCATTTTGAAAATGTACTCATGGTGTCATCTGTGTTTCAAACGTTTGGCATTGGCGGTTTGTTACTTAGTATTACTTCGAAATTAATAGGTATTCGAAAAATGATCACATTTTTTTTATTATAAAAGCATTTATTGTAAAGTGGTAGAGTCCGCAACAACAACATCTGCACGAATGGCCCTGTTGCAGAAGACAAGCGTGAAGTAGTTTTCTGCTTTTCGTCTGATGGGTGAGGTGCCAAAGTTTAATTTTAGTTCTCTTCTCCCTTACCATCCTTTTCTAATAAGGAAAGAGTGGGAAGGGAAAGAAGTTTTGATAGGCCTTGGGATGAAAGGAGAAAGAAATGACAATTTTTCTGTCTATCCTTTTCTCTGCTTATTAAAGGTAGGCAACGCATCTACAACTCGCAAATGCTTGTTGCAGATGTCTATGGGTAGCAGTCACTTTGGTGACCGCTTGCTTGTTTGCCACCTTCTTATTATAAGAAGCTCGAAAATCGAACTTTTAAATGCCATATTTTTAATTGTTAGCATGAATTCGCGTGAAAAAGTTACATTTTAAAAACACTATGATGCAAGTTTTTATGCTAAAAAGACAATTACGTACTTTAATTGCTATGAATATCTATAGGATTAAGTATATGGAGTCTTCCACATACAAACTCATACACAGAGAGATATGCACCTGTGGTGCACATTTTACAGAAAAAAAATCGAATCCATATAACATCAAATCTTTATTTTATTGCGAACTTATGAACACATTGTAATGGACAGATTTAGGTACGAATTACATTTCGAAATGAAAGCACTGATCGTATCATCATATCACAATAGACTCAGAACCAAACAAATTGATGCTCCCTTGTGTAACTGCATTGGCGATTGACCGAGTTATTTCCAAACGAGCTGATACCCTCGTAGCAACAATAGCAATAAGCATCGCCCCATACGTTGCTATCCTAGTAGACACCTTTCATTGTCTCCCCTTTTGTGCTATTTGCGTAGCATAACCACCACCTGTGTAGATTAGTTTTTTTTTTTCATTTATAAGGGGCAAATGAGCTCACGATCTTACGTGAAGTAATTTTATAGGCTATTGAGTTTTTTCTGTCACATTAAAAACCCTACTATTACATGTTCGATAATCATCGTCGTATTTCATGCTGTACATTATTTATATTTCTTAGCATAATAAATATAAATAATTGATATTTATTAATATAATAAATATCAATTATTTCGTATGTTTACTTTATTAAATAATTTTTAAATTTCATTATATGTCATTCCTCGTGGATCACTCGGAATGGATGGTCTTATGGTAAAAATCCCTCCATAAGTTTTTTAGTTAATTGTGCTTTAATAGAAAGACAGACAGTGTAAGATGTTGTTTTATAACTGGTATCTGTAGTATGGTTTCAAACAAACTTTGCTTTCAATGGAAAGAGGGATTTTAAATCTACGACAGACAATTAATCTGTATATAGAGTTAATCAATTACGATCGCAGCCTTAATTGCTTTGCATAATCTAAGTTAAAAGATTTTTTGTAAATTATTTAGTGATATTCTGTGATATTCTGATAGGCTAAGTGCCTTGGCTCCGAAGATACTTTCTAATCTCGACTGGCTGATTCACTTAGTTAAGTATAAAGTAGGGCACTAGGTTATCCCTTGTCATGGATAAGGGGTTAATAATCCCGGTTAGTCGCGGCTAGCGATTGCTATCTTTGTTTATGCTTGTTTAGAATTAAAAGATAAATGCCTTGTACATTCTTAGCTTGAACTCTATATAAAAACCAAGTATTAGCGTAGTCAAATCATATGCAAGCATAAAGGTAGTTCTCACATAGAAGTATAATTTTAATGAAGCACATAGAACTTTTAGCTACCACAGCGCAGTACAATGTTGTATACGAAAATTTAATGAGTAAACTAAAAATACTGGTGTAAATGTCGGAACCATAGTATAGACACCGATGCGAAATTATTTGAAATAATTTGTCCTGGCGTGTATTTTAACAAATTTCAATATAACAAATGTCAATTTCCAAAGCTTGCTTATAACCACAACCCATTATCAAATGTATCTCTGTGTAGGATGTAGGATATAACTCACGTTACAAAGCATCAAAGGTCTCTTGTAAAATATTGAAGGTGGCAGCCGCGGGCCAACACTTGCCCCATTAGGCAACTTCTCACTCAACTCAACTCCTAACTTTGTATTTTCTTACCAGCCCGATCGATACCGACAACCGCTGAAGGATTTAAGACATTAGAAAATTAATTCAAATCGCCGCGCGGGAGCGTAAAACTAGCTCCCCGGAAATGCTAAATATTGATTTAAGCATAGACGATTAAGAGTGACAAGAGATAAGTTTAAGAGAGAGTTCAGTTTTCTGAGATAAGAGACAATATAATTCAGAGGCAGAGTCTTGGTTTTTTTATAGGTTATAAATAAATTTGAATATTTCTATCATTTAAACTCATAGGTTAAATACCGAGCAAGTGAGATTCATTCATCCACTTGTCAATAGGACAGACGGCTGGACGATATGTTGTCATAGTTGTTAGTGCAGTTTGCGGTCTGTACTTAGCGCTTTCAACATATTAACATAATTCAACTTAATTGTGTTAAGCAATCAGTACGTCATTAACGCTACAAAGGAAGTCCATCTAGCAGCAGTAGTGATGTTTGCTAACGTTGAACACGCAGCTGTTGATAAACCTGCTTAGTTGCTTCTGTACATTGTATTACTCATTTAAAAGTAACTACTGAAATGTATATCTCTTATTTTTTATGAACGTAAAATAACTGTTTCATTTCATTTAGTGTGCTTGTAATACATTTTGTAAAAAACAAAATACTCCACTTTTCACAGAATCTACCATACCAAATAAATCATACTTCCGTACACTTACTTAGGAAACAATCTGTTATTTAAAAAGATCTTTTTCGGTGTTAGCAATAAAACAACAAATCGAATGATTATTATAACCACTTGGAATGGAAAGTTGTCATCGTCATAGTAGAATATTCAACGAAACGCTCAAGATTTCTGCACATAAGTAATCTGTGTCTATACTATATGATATCTTTAATCTTCCAGCTCAATCTCCGTTGACTTTAATACAAGCTACTCGTATTAAATTTTCTTCTTTCACACGATGTTTAAAACGTCCGCTTATGAAAACGTACACTATGGGTTTTAGAATATGAAAAGCTTTTTTCTAAGCATAATTCTAACATGCGTTTTATAGCTTCGTTTAATTTTAATTACAGAAACCTTTTTATTTAACTTCATATGGTTAACAATTTTCCATAAAAGTACATCCTCTAGTGCATACTTTTTCTTTTCACACGATCTTTTAACATATACAAGGTATGTTATCGGCGGTAATGGTGCCCGATATAGATATTTTATTGCCTGTGTAGCTACGAGATCTGACTTCGTACATGGATCCAACCCATCGATAGCGGTACAATTAATTTATAATGTGCACTGTAGTAAAATAAAAGTCTACACTCGTATGTCGACGTCTTTTATTTGCTAGGAGTTAATATAGTCTCACAATTGAAATCATAACATTTACGTAAAACTATCGACATGAAGCCACTCAAACTATGTACATTGGTTGACCTTTCTTACTGAAATCTACGTTGAGAAACTCTCTTGCGTAAACCGTATAGTCTTGAGAAATAAAAATAACTGAAACACTTTTTCGATTATTCTAAACCTACGATTATTTCAACATTGCAACAAAAACATTATTGAGGTTTTAGGGGTTCCGGTGGCCATTTAAAATCAGATTGACCTCTTGATTCCCACAAATAAGAGTACGCCATTTTCATTCCCACATTGTATCTCGTCGATTTGTACTTGTCAAAACATCGGAGACGTCTCAGCTCAGGACAACAGAAATTTTCTGTTCACTTTAAAATTCTCTTTGGTGACATACATTTTACTAATATCATGATTTCTCTGTTAGATGTTGACTTATTCAAAAGTTTTCTTACTAATATTTTTTTACTTACATTACTGTTTAATAAGAATATGTATTAAAAATAAAGTGCCGTTTACAACGGATTGATTTCATTGTAGCAGAAGGCTAACGTGCGACAATCACAAAAATTACAAATGCCACTACTCATTGCTTTCCCATAATTATACATTGTACTCATAACCTGAACATGTCCTTTTGGACGATATAATTTCACAATAAATTTCAAATCTTGTTAAAACTGATGCATCGTCGGATGCTCCATCACATTGTAAACGAACAATACAGATATAAACTGGTTGCATTAGGATTGCCGGGCATTGTCGGTCGTGGGTCGGTTTTGACAGATTCCATTCATTGGGGGCGGTTTGAAATGTACGCCCACGGAGCCATTGTGCGCACTCCTAGCTCTCGAAATGCTTACCTGGGCCGATGCACTTTTTTCTCCGATTATACTCAATAGAGAGGTAAGGCTGTGGTTCAAAAACCAATTAAGCTGTAAAGGTGTTCAGCGCAGTGTGAAGTCGCACGAATGGAACGCCGGTTGTGAACTAGTTTTATTTTTTAATTCACCTACATTCATTCGAGTTTGTAAAACGATTTGTGAGGATGTGTTTGTTGTTTTTATTCGATTTATATACATTATTATATATACTATGGAAATGTGCAGTTTAATAGCCATGAGTTTGAATTCATACTAGACTAGAACAGTGGTAAACCATACATAATCTTATATTAGTAAAAGTAATCATAAAAGTGCAAATAGAATTCCTAAATTGCTGCTCACAGTTCTGGTTTGGATGTAGATAATTTAATCAAAAATTACTTATGCATATTTGTACATCAAAAATAAGAAAACCCCTAAATCTTTTCTGAACATATTCTTTACTAGAGACCAGTTTTACATTACACTACCTTTTAGCTTTTCATGATGTTAGGTTAGTTTTTTTAGAGATTAATAGTGGCACTTATTATAAATGACACCATCTCTATCAGAGCTCTTAGTGTCTCATGCTAGATATACAGCCCTGTCATAAATGTTGATGCCTGTATTTCTAGCAGCAGGTGTAATCAAGAAATTAGAGTGTCATAAAACTAGACGTATATCACGTTATAACAGTGTGAAGTGGCCATAACGTGGTCATAACGTGGCCTATTAAAAATAACACCGTATAAGTAATTTTCGCACCCACGCCGCTTTACTGCGTGTAATAAATATTTCTTATCGTCAATTCAACCCACGAGATTGTCAATAAAATATGACAAGTGGCAAGCAATTAACAAAAATTACATATGTATTTGAACAGGCTTAACATGAATTTTTCGAATACATTACCGTTTTTGGTTTGAACGTATTTCAATTAATATATTTTTTTAAATGTATTGTAAGTTTTAATTTATTAGTTCCTCATACAGTCTTTAATTTTATGCTATAGAAATTACAAATCATTTCCCTGCCCATTTCCCACTTACGTAGGGTCGGCACAGTATGTTTCTTTTTTATCCCTCTATCAGCCATCAAAACTGAAGTCGTGCTCTCCTTACACATGTTATCTTTCATACAATTCGTCCATACTTTCTTCAGTATTCCTTTACCCTTGTTATCATCCACATTCACTTTTGTTACTTTCTTCGGTAAATACTCTTCATCCCTCCCCATATATACCATGCTAACCTCTTTTTCTTCTTATAAAAGTTTATTAAGAATAAGTATTCTTAATGTTATCCATTGTCATCATACGATACATCCATCTTAACATACGCATCTCGGCCACATGCAATCTCTTTTCATCTAAAACTTTGGTGGCCCAACACACAGATCCATACAGAGTTAGGATTATCTTTAATATGCTTGGTTATTGTTAGGTCCTCTATCAATGCTTGGAGTAGGCATGTGTTGCTGTTGAATTATCTAATATCATGATGATAACAAACATTAACAAAGGAAGCTTAAATTAGACTTGTTATTTTAAGGTACAGCTGTATCACGTGTAAGGATTGCAATCTCTGGCCACTCTCACTTGGTTAAAATGCAATCCTTTGTTATAGCGTTGTTATCGCTATAATATTTGACGCAAAGTTCACTACATAACAAGCCAGTCTGCTTGCTCAGTCAATTACAGCCCTACTAACTCTGTGTACACATTTGCATTGTATTTAACTTAGCCTTAGGTCTGTTTGTACTGAAAATTAGTTGGAATGCTTTAATATTTGCAGTGGGATTACTTGTGAATGACCATCTCCTGATTAAATTTTACTCAATTACATATCAGTGGCTTATCATGTTTGTATATCTATAACGTAGGTATGTTAAGGTTTAATTAACACGACAGATCTAAACTAAGATAGCAGTAGTTATCCCCTTTACACTAAGTTTATGTGCCTACAAATTATTCTTTTAAAAATTCAAAAACTAGAATATAATTGCCACAACAGCAAACCAGTGGGAATTCGACGATCATTATCATAGAATATACCTACTTTAGCAGAGTAAGTGTAATTGAATCTAAGACGAGATTGAATTATGGAGCATGGGGCAAGAATATGAGTGTTAAAAGACATTTTATCCATAATTAAAGTAAAAGTATTGATATTAGCTCTGTCGCTAATCACAGTATTTTTCCATATAAATTGTTCCAGTTAGCCGACATGATTTCATTGAATACCTTAAAATTACAAGCGAAACTTTACTGGTGGTAGCCTGATGTAGCTAAACCTAAGCCTATTACGCGGACGTTAAACCGCCAGCATTCAGTACAGCTGCGTTGACCCACAAACGACGGCGGTGCTGCAAAATTTATTATTATAATAGCAATTTGATTGAATGGGCCAACGATCATAACTTCGTGGAGCCCTGAGCTTAATAATGTTATTTTTATTCCGCCAATAAGCATATCGCGTGACTTACGGAAACAATTTTAGCCTTGCGGAGACTTCGAACTTTATGGTCCTGAAATAAAGTCTTGTTTCCTTTGATTATTTAGTCATTTATTTTGTTTCGTTAAAATCTCGTGCTGATTTTGTAGACCGAAACGCGTATGATACGGCTCATTACATTGGTTCATCGATTTTTTTTTTGTAGTTAAAGTATTTATGAGATATGAACTACAAACAGAAGTACTAAACAAAAAACAAAAATATAAATAGGAAACTTAAAGGCAATCTCGAGGCGATAGACTTTTTAAGTTATGTTCATCTATCCATGAGGAATTGTAGCCTATATTTTTTAAGCTAAGTTTCTTTCCGGACCTCACGTACTAAATGAAGTGAACGAACCAAAAAAATAGTCTAGTATTGCGGAGCACAAAGAGTAGACATACATTTCGTCAGTGCTTATTTATTTGGATAATGCTGAAAAAATCTTATGCCCGAAATATTAGAAAAAAAAAACATTTAAAATATTTTCTTCTACGCGAAATTTCAAATCAATAAAGGAAAACACAAACATCAGGCGACGGCGGACGACAAGCGAGCGGCCCCAAATTAAATCGTTCTCAATTAAATAAGTCTCGAATAAAAGGCCCATTAATCATAAAAACACAACTTATGATGTCGTCAACTTTGCTTTCCGAAGCTCGACGGGAGTGAGACCGGGTCGGCTTGTGCGCGAAAGTCCATATAATAAATACCAAAAGCTTATCACACGATCAGTTTTGATTTATAAAAGCGACTTCACGTTGCTTTCGTCTCGACTTACATACTAAAGCTGTACTTAAAACTTGAAAGCACACGCAAATTCCTTGCTCCGTTCTTTGTCCATTATTATTAAAGGTGACCTGTGAAATATTTAGCCCACAACCTTTTAGAAGTGAAATTATTGCATGGGCTCGTAAAGCAAAACAGTAGGCTATAATGACCATATTGTAGTCTGTATCAAAATATTAGACAGATAAAGCCTTTATTCTCTAACAATACATTTTGAAGTACAATTATTAAAAACAAACGAAAATTTAACAAGTAATGTGTATAAAATTATTATCCAGTTGCTCGTCAGGTTGTCCTTCGACATAGGCCCCCTAGTTTCTTCCACACTTCTCTCTCGCGAGCTAATCTTCTCCATCGCTTGGGTAGGTCATCTTTCCATCTCTATTTGACGTCTTGGGGTACCACTCTATAATTTCTTTTGTTCATTTTTCCTATTTGCTCTTATAATTTGCCCGGTTTTAAAAAAGAAAAATATTTACACCCTTCAGCGTATTCTCTAGGAATTCGTGCTTACTCTGCAGCGTTTCGTGCATCTTGACGTTCAGTAACGAGTATTCGAATGCATTCAAGATATATGGTGTTTTGACATTTTAATTTGATGCGATGTGTTCCTGTCTCTGCCATTTGGAGATATCCATGGCCACTTCCTTGACTTTCCTTTTTAAAGAAACTATTCATTATTTTGTTTAATCCAAAAGAAAAAATCTACGAGTCGTTATCCGTTTTTGTTTCGTTCCCCGCTGCTTTATTTGCCAATCACAAGCTCGTCCTTGTTTGATTTATTGTCTATTTTTCCATTATAGTCTCCAATAATAATTATATTTTTATTCACGCTTTGCATTACGTCATATAATTTGTAATAGAATTTGTCCTTCTCTGTCTTCGTATCTTGTTCACTGGGTGCGTATGTTTGGATAATTGATAACAGTTGTTTGGATTCAGGCAGTTTTATAGTGAGAAGTGCAATTCTATCTTGAATAGTTTCGAAACTGATTATCTTGTCTTTTAGGTAATTTAGGAAACCCAACTCCTTACATCCCTTGCTTTATTCTATCACCTTTGTGATAGAATATATATTCATTGTATTCTCTGATCTCTTCTCATGATCTAATTTTGGGAAGTCTGATAATGTCCCATTTTATTTGTTTTATAGCGTGTTGTTATTCTAATAATCTGATCTTACATTACTGCTCTCACGTTTAAACTTCTTAATCCTCGTCTATCATTCATACTGAAATTTGTAGTAAGGTACGTTTATAATCCGATACTGTGCTCGGAATTGAATCTATCTCTGCTTACTCTATAATAATGTACTGCATAAAATTGTTGACAAATGATACGGTATTATCACTCGTCATTGTCTTGCAGCATATTGCGAAAGTGAATCTTGAACGAGATTCTGTTCACAAACATTGTCCTGGAGCTACGACGCTATCAATCGATTGCGATTGTGAACTCTGGAGAATTTGTACGTTGTCGGAAACAAAAGAGGGACCGAGCAAAGTTTATGTAAGCAAAAGTTAGGAAATTGTATTCATTATGTTATTTTTGTTACTTTAAATAAATACTGTTTTACCATTTTTCTTCTGTATTAATGTTTTGAAAACTAATTATTAAGCTTCAACTATTAGATTAACTTTTCTAAAACTCTCTATTAAGCCGTCGTCGTAAAAGCCATGATTTGATTTATATTTACTATTAAAATAAAATGTGTCTAAGACCTAAGTTTTATTTTATTTATTTGTTTGTTAACTGACATTGACGTCGATAGTTGAAGAAGTTGAACGATGGTAAGGCATTACAGAGAATCCAAAATAATGTA
The DNA here is from genome assembly GCA_018246295.1 of Papilio alexanor hazarajatica. Taxonomy (NCBI): domain Eukaryota; kingdom Metazoa; phylum Arthropoda; class Insecta; order Lepidoptera; family Papilionidae; genus Papilio; species Papilio alexanor. The sequence goes on from DWLR01001884.1 coordinate 12,793, forward strand.
ATAAAAGGTAAATTAAAATATAAAACCTGACCATTTGATCATTAGACCCTTAGGGATGAAGTTTGTCGTATGCGCGTTGCACGAGATCTAGTTATTAGATGGCCTAACTACTTCAGTCATGACAGTTCCGTTCATTGTCCTTGTTTGTGAGTTTATAACTAATCTATTAGCTCAACTTCAAAATAATAATTTGTTACAGATTGCTGCCAAAACTATGAAGCACGAAAATGATCGATAAACTGAATTAGCGAACTAAATTGATGAGATTCCATTAAAGTTCGATGGTACCGCTACTATAAAAATCAAAAAGAAAAGAAAAATCAAAGTGATAATGCACTTCGATCAGTGAAAACGGGAACTCGTCGATAGATTATAGTGATAATAAAGTTTACATTAGTTAACTTAAGTGGTAATGTGTCGTGAGTTGGTGTGAAGTGGACCAATGGTAGTGGATGTGGGAACATGGGTCGACAGCGGCCGAGGGCGCGGCACCACAAGGGGCCGGAGCGGCGAGGTGCCAGCTCTTCGCTCATACTGAGGTGGATCCTCTGCGTGTGGCTGGCCGGCTGCCTGCCCCTCGGCAACACCGTCAAACAAGATGGTACGTACTGAAGTCATAATTCTTGTATTGTTTATCATGAATGACCTTGTGAGATGTACTATAGAATATGTTCTGACGTTGAGGTACCTACTTCTTCGTCCCTTCCCATTTAAAAGGCTCCATTCATTATGCATTATTTACACTTCCCGTTTTAAATATGTACTTTCTATCCATAGCGTACCTACAGTAAACCCTGTAACGCATCAGTGATACTTCTAACTTTCGAGGATATCATACTGAAAGAGTGCACTTCTGATAATTCATATGATCTTTAACAGAATGGTTTATGTGATTTGAATAATCTATAATACGGTTATTTCAATTCAGTTCTTCTTAATTAATCTCTTTATATTCCACCATACAAAATGTTCTCTTTAACCTTTCAATTTACTTAATCCGTAAAGATAACATCTGACATTCGCGCATCATTAATCTTACATTGTTACGAATTAATGAAGCTTCAAGCATAAAAGAATCGGGAGAAGCCAAAGTAAATTTCTGGCATATTTATTATGATGGAACTTACTCGCTCTTTATTTAATCTGCACAGAAACGAGACGCTCGTTGAATCTCAATTTTCGGCACATAAAAACATGTTTATGATTGGGACATGGCTGCAGTCGGCGTAAGTTAAGCATTTCCAACGAGATTTCAATCTCAATAAAGGCTTTGTCGTTCCGAACTAAGAAATAAAAGGCTTTCGAGAGCCGATATTGGGATTTAAGTTTCTACATCGCCTTATATAGTAAGTACGTCCGATACTCGATTACTGTGAGCAAACTGTTTGAACAACATACATATTTGTGTGGTAAATGCTTCCACCTTCCCTTTTCAGTGTTTAACGAAGATGAAAGATACAAAACCTAGTACTCTGTTGAAGGATATGCTACGTTATAAAGTGTTACGATGTCAATCTTTTTTTTTTACAAACAATCTTTTTTACAACGTTATTGTATCCGACTTAATATAAAATTACTGGATGCAAGTCTGTTAAAGTAATTGCTATTAATCTTAAAATAATCCAAGATCCTGATTTATTATTTCACATATCTATCGCAACACATAGTGTGACTTGATATAAAAAGCTTTAACCGAAACATATCAAACATAACGTCAAAAATATCACAACTTTTATACCATCCGCTTTACGTTTAGATAATAAATTTCTTTTTAATAGTCTCGGCACACAAATGTCAAACTAATCATGTGCGCACAGAAATAACATCGGTGTGAGCTTTAAGCTGGGTCGCAAACATAAAACGGTTTTAAGAGCTATTTAACATTTATTCGACGGCGTCTCAGATGAGACGAGATCAACCAGTGCCTTCAATGACTTAAACCACTAAGGTTTAAAATTACGAAGCGCCTAGTGATTTGATTCAAGGACCGTGACTTCGTGATCACCTTTTCATGGTGTCTTGTAACTTAAGGTTAAGTTAATTTTAACGATAGTATTATATCCTGTGCACCTTATGGCAAATGTGGAAATCATTTGGTTTTTTTTTGGTGATATAATCGATAAAAAAACGCGCGTTTCCCCATGAATATAATCCGTCTGGCACAATAATTTTGCGAGACGCGAGGTACAAATTATTTGTTTAACTACACAAAGATGTGTGTATAACGTTATACGTGAGATTGTAGGTCTTCATCACATTTTATACGTTACACATTTATTATTTGAAAAATATTATACACTCTTTAGTGGCGAACCGAACCAGAATGTTGTATTTTTTTTAAATAGAAATAGTAGTATTAACGAGAAAATAACTGTTATTGTGAGGTGCTCAATATAAGCTGTTGAAAATATTCCGTCATTGGGCTTGTCTACAATCTACCAATATGTCCATTTTCTATATATATTCGGAACTCAAAGGCCAACGCAATTAAAATAAATGAAATCAGTTCGTAAATTTCGAAATTCTGAGGTAACAAACATAAAAAATGCAAGCGAACCGAGAACCGCTTCTTCCTTTTTTTATGTCGTTTATTATAAGCGTAAGCCATGTTTTTTGAACAGGTAGTGAAAAAAATGGTAAATTGTTTTAAACTGATACTCATAGCAACACATAATTATTACTTTGTATTTACGCTGCGAGCATCTCACTAAGTTACATTGATCGTCAAGTAAAGACCTATTACTCCATCACCGGCATCGGAAGTGCAATGTTAGCCGGACAATCGGATAATCATGAGCGTTCAGATCTGCTGTAAGTCGTAAACAAGTCATCCGCTTCTAACACTCACACATCAAACTGTACGATTGTTTCTGCACTTTATGATAGAAATGAAATAATCTTTTGTTGTTTTTCAACAAAATACCGACCTCAATTTTGTATAATTCTTCCCTCAACTTCCTCCTTTTTTAAGTCTGCTAATAAAACTGCAAGCGCCAATAGCCAAGAGTACGGACTGAGAAACATGAGGTCCTGTGTTTGAATTCGCCATTCGAGTATTGTCGAAAACCGTTCCTTGCACAAACTTTTAGTTACGGGGAGCAAACAGAATGTTAGTAAATTATTTACAACATCTGCAAACGTTTTAGTTAACGTAAAAATGTTTTATAGCAATCTGTTTTTAAAACTTTTTAATTTAAAACAGGATAGTGGTTTAAGCTGTCTGGGATAGCAATGAAAAGCATGTGTCTTACTCCAAATATTTTATGACTCAGCTAATATTGAAACATTATGTATGTTGGATGCCTATATTAAGAAAGATTTGGGAATTGCTCTAATTGGGAAGTGTTCTAATTTTGGACTTGTTCTGATAATCATAGAAACAAATAGCAACTATTTTCAAAAATTTATATATATAATAAAAATGTAACTAATCGGTGTCTGTACATGGAAAACAAATTAGAAAAACTATTGCAATTGGCGTATTTATCAATGCTATAGAACACAAAATAATGATTTTTAAAATTGTTGTCTGTTTGTTACTGTGCTAATCTCAGAAACGGCTTAACCGATTTGCATGCGGTTTTCACTTATGTATTGTGGTTAGCTTCACTTAACATTTAGCGTTTGTTTAATCTAAATCAGTGAATAAATAAAAAAGTTATATCAATTTAAAGCGTTACGTCAAACATTTCTTCAGAAAAATGCTATAAATTGATTGTTCGGTTGATTGGGATGAAACTTTAGTTTACTGTATATGATATTCTATGATGATGGTCCAAAGATAATAAAGTTAAAAATAGACATTTTGAGTAAGCCAATGTAACTTGACCTTCGATCTCTATTTTCAACTTGGTTGATCATGGTTCTACTTAGACTGGACGCTTCGGTTGTGCGGGATTGCGTGTCTATTACAAAGCGGGTCAAAAAATTAACTTTTTAAAATTTTTACAATGTTGCTTTGTTAGATCACTAGATGTCATAAAATAGTAAAAAATAGGATTTGGTAAATTTAAAAATTAATATTCACACCGATTATCAGGATTTTCAAAATGTGTTCTTTTTTT
>DWLR01001885.1:0-16855 GCA_018246295.1 Papilio alexanor hazarajatica
CCCGGCTATATTTTTATTCGGGGATGTAAAAAAATTATAATTTTTCTTTATTGAGATTAATGGTGAGAGGATGCGAAAGAATTCCTTTCTGTCAGTACATTTAGTTTTGGGCAATGATGGTTAAGAAATTTTTAGTTTCGCTTTCAAAACTGCATCAGCATAATTTTAGACAATTATTTTAATGGAAGTAAGTCAACGAAGAAGTTTAGCTGAAGATTAGTAACAACTGGAAGTTGTTTTGTTTATTTTATTAAGGACAGAGAACGGGGAATAAGCAGGAACGCTAAATATCGGTGTTTCGAATTCGATCTTAGTCACATTTAAATAAAACTTTATTTTGTTTATAAACATTTCTTTAAATAAGCAATGCACAGTGGCTGGCGGAAAAGTTGCAAATTGTTTTGATATTAATACCAAACTACCAGGCGACCATAAAACAAATGTAGGTATATATTATTGCTTACATTTCTGATAACACTTCTTCAGCACATCACCGATGACGCCAGCGGCGCCTGCCTGACGCGATAATGTCGAGTGGAATTATTTACTACTCAGTGTTAATGCTGTCCTGGTATAATGTTATTAATACATTCGTTTGTTTTTATTAATTTGATAACAAATTAATAAATAACCCAATTAATTTTACCAAATTCACTTATTTATCCACTAATTAATTACTAATTATAATTACTACGCTACAAATTATCCATCAATTGAATTGAAACTTAATGCTTGTCTTGTTGACGATTATGTTCAAATGACGCAATTCCTGCAAAAAATGCTCAAAAAATGCAGGTAGGTTACTAAAATACAATTACTTGATAGTATTTTTATTTTATCTTGAATATTTCGTTGGTTTATCACATACAAACGGATGTAATATTTTTTTCATTGAAGAAGGATTGAAGGAAAGGTACAATTAACGATTTGCAGATGTTTTGCCAGCCTGGGTGGTGAAGATAGGTCAGAAAAAGGAGGGGATGAAGTGACAGAGGAGGAAAGAGATTGGGTGCTCATTTAACATTTATGGATGTCGGCATGTTCATCTTTGTTTACCTGGGTGATATCTTCCACCATCACTGAAAGGGACTTAAATTTACTGACTTACACTGCCCAGAGATTATATAGATACACCACATAAATACAACACATTCATATATATATACTTTCTATGTTTTAATTAAATAAATGCTTACTTTTAACATTTGATGCCTACTTTTACTGCATTAAAACGTCAGTAACAAATTTACTTACACAAGTTTTGTATGTAATCCGACGCGTGTAGTTCTCGGAAGGAATAGTTGTTTATCAAAAACATTTAACTTCAATATTTGCCGATGGATGCAACAGTTTGAAAGTAAATGCTTACTTTAATGTAAATATAGTAACCTTGACAGTGCGCACACGTGTGTGGTGAGATTCAATGAAAAGTAGACAAGACATTTTGATAAGTATATTACTTTATAGTAAACTAAAAACCATCCCCAGCTTTGCCTGAGTATATCTAGAAAATATAAAAATATACCCTAGGTTTTAATTTTTTTAACTTGTTTCGTACTTTTTTGGTCAATTCGAAACAATTATACATTTTTTTTGTTTATCTTCAACAACAGTTTAGATAAACTAGTGCATGATCACAATCCTGCCTGGTGTTAAATAACGGTAATACTGTCACATTTCACCTTTTGAATATTTTATATTGAATAAACTAGAGTCTGCCCAGAGGTTAAGTTGTAATGTCGTCTAAAAATGTTACACACTAATTTAATATTAGCCCATTCAATCTTGTGTCCTTTTCATAATATGACGAAAACACTAACTCTGGCAATTACAAATAAAAAAAAAACTTAAGTAGCATTGAAGGAGACGATTCCGCTCTTCACATTTTATTTCCCCCGCCTTTACCATTGTTTGTTGATAAATTCCACCTTTGTTATTTACTTAATCTTTGAATGTTAATAGCAAGCTCTGCGCATTTGTCAAAGTCCAACAATGGAAAATATTAAAAATAACATGTCAGCAGAACCACCGCGGGATTGACATAACCGCCTACATTCACTTAGGCTCTTTATTGATTGAACTGTAATTAAGGTATTTATAATTTTTGCCCGACTGACAGTAGGGTAATGTTTTTCGTGAGTAAGAGAAAGTATGTATGCTTGTTCCATTGTGACATTCTAGAGCCGTTGAGGCCGGGCCTATTTTAAAGAGTGAGGTGTCATTTTTTGTCGGAATGTCATAGGGATAGAGGAATGTCGTACAGTTAGTCGGGGGTCATTGTTTTTTATAATTAAATACTAGTTATAAGTTTTATATATCGTTTGAAATGTGAGAATTCATAGACGTAACATAGGGAAAGTTTCCCTACGTTACGTATATGAACTCAAAAAACTTGAGCTAGGCTAATCAATCGTTATTTGCCCTTATTATCTATTTCAGTCCCTTTAAGATTTATACTTGTTACATATATTAGGTACTGACTAACTATTATTTTTATTTTTATTGGTTAGGCGTGAAAACGTAACAAAATAAAGGACGATGTTACTTTTCCATTTTATTGTAATATATTGGTTAGGATAATACAATATTATGTGCACCGATAATCTAGTAAGTATAGAATAAAGTGTAACCCTTTCAGGTAGACTGATGACCTTTTTTTAATCTATATTAACGATTTGATTATATTTTTTTTTCTCTATCATGGACTATTACAAACCACAAGTAAGGAAGACCGCATCCTGTAGGTCTGTATGTGCGAGCGAGGCCGAGGGACGCGCTTGTATGGGCTCTGTCTTCCGCCTGCGCGCCTGATCCGTGCGGTCTAAGTCGATGTGACCGCTTGCCGTACGATGAACATTTCTATGGTTTTATTGTTTTAATATCGCTACCTTGTTCATGAAGTTCTAGTACATTTTTTCTACACAAAAGTTTATTTTTCTCTGTTAAGGTTTATTCACCCCACATGACTTCAAATCATATCTCGATTTTTAACTTTACTCTCTCTATTGCCTTTAAGTGGCCTTGAGCACGCTTATGGAGCCACACCTCGGTACCGTTCTCTTCAGAAGCAGTATACACTGTCTGAGACATTCGTCTTGATATTAATAACAATTGGGAAAATAAAACATATCGATGTATAAATCAATATTACTTCTCTGTAAGTCCTTAAACATATATCTACCCATTCGCAAGTTAACAATCACATAATATGTTGACGATTTGTGTACACAAGCCACCTACCTACTCGCAGGCTGTATAGCGATAGTCTTGTAATCCGATAGCCTTACGTTCCGGCGTGAGGTTACGGTGCTGTGTGGTGCAAATCTAACCTTCAATGAGGTTTCAACTGTTTGTTTTGTATCCGTGGGATAGCTTTATGATTGTGCTAACGAGTAATGTATAATTCAATTTCTTTGCCACCGCTTTAAAGATAAAATGCATCGTCCATAATCCTGTAACTTTCTATAAATAAGTCATCTTAAGGATTTTTTACTGACTTCAAAAAAGGAGAAGGTTCTCAAATCGCTTGTATTTTTGATGTACCTCAGAACTTCGACATTCATAAACCTATTAAAAATATTGGAATGGGGACATTCGCAAGTGGGACCCCTATTTAATTTAAAATGTCGTTGAACCTTGGGTTCTTGGGAACTACCGAAAATTTACGAATTGATAGATTTAAGACAAGTCCAATTTGGGTTGAATGGATTTGAATACTAATATACTTTAACAATATCCACAAAAACATATCAATTGTTCCGGTTACTAAGTTACGGTGAACATGACACTTTATAAAAAGAGGTGCGAATGACAAACAAGCCTTATTATGTGGGGGAGATGCCGCGATAAGCGAATCGTGATGCATATCGCAAATTATATGAACTTGTGAATTGTGACAAGTGCGCCTAATTGACTTAATGGGGTGGGTGGTGATGAATTGTCAAGTGGACAGGGGTGTGATAATTAAATTACGGCGTATGATTGCTTATACGGTATAATCCATGGTTAAAATTGTGGAAGATTTTTAGATATTTGTATGAAATTGATGAAAATTTAATTTAGAGTTTACATGTAGATTGTAGATGTAAGGATGTAAAAGGGAGATCGATGATAAAAATTAAGGAAATAAATATAAAATAATTATTTTCTATAGAAATATAAGGACATATAACCAAACGCAACTGTAGATGCAGTTCCAAGCAGTTGAAGAAAGGTGTGTACTTTTTTTTAAACCCCTGAGTCTTGGTTTACAAATACTTCTGGAAACAAATCATTTCACACAGCAGATGTACGAAACAAGAACTTAAGAGATTATTCTTCCTTTTATTTTCAGTTTTAGCTATATCTATTTTCATTGCTTATGTAAACTTATTCATGCCGTATCCATAGTGATGCTCAAAACTGAGTCAGAAAATTAATTGTGATTTTAAATTCCACTCTTCCCCAACAAACTCATTGCTTGCTATCCCTTCACAAAATCCCGTATCGTCGTATCCCTGCCAACCCCTACGATAACCCACTCCCTCGGGAGCTCTCGTGTTCGCGCGCCCGATTATTTTAACACATGTATCCAGGAACTGTTATGGGATCATAAAATTATCCGTACCTTATCAATTACTGCCAAAATTGGACACGGCGATGGTGATATTGTGTCCCTAAGGATCAATAACCACAATAATTAGGTTTATTTTTATAACACATTTTGTTATTTTTAATATTCTTTTTAGTTATTTTTTATAAGAGAGCAATGAGTACTGTATCGCTTGATGCTGGCACCCATGATCATTGTCGATATGAAATTGATAAAATACAAAATTCATCACCGATGTTGCACAAGTATATGGCTTGGTAACATCTGAGTATGTACCCAGTATGTATGTACATACCCCAACTATTAGCTATATTGACGCCTTCTTTAATTATAAAAGATCTATCCTAGAAAAAGTCTTAAGGTAATCAATGGTGCATGCAACTATGACGGCGTAAGTTCTAGATTTAATAAAAATAATAATTAAACGTTCTAAATACGAAATGTCCGTTCTAAATGACAGCTGTCAAAACGGCGTCACGGCGACGTAAGATGGCGTCCGGTTACCGTCAGTCGGCGAGCGACACCGCGGAACGAGTGAAACGAGGCAATGAGAACATCGGGAATGTCATTTCCGATGATAAAATCGCAAATAGAATTAAACTAACTTGTTAGCGACATTGACCATTTATATTTTATTGAAGAAAATTACATAGCGATGGCGCTTAATAATACTTTCATAATACGGCACAGAATCGCGTTAAATATTGAAGTTTAGATGTTCCTACACTGCGTAACTATTCCTTATAAATATGACTAAGGATTCTTCAAGCAGAGAGTGTGCTCTTTTCTTAAAGGTCGGCAATGCATCTACAGTTGATTAGGTGTTGCGGTTGTCCATTGGCGTCGGTGAAATGTTAACATTAGGCGACCTTTGTCTATCCTTTTATCCCGTAAAGAAAAGTCAACGCTCACTCTGCTTTCTATATCAATAACGACATAGACATAACTTTTTTGTATTTAAAAAGGTTGACGTGACCTGCAATAATATTTATCACACCTGTTGCATAATGGGATGTGTTGTTATTAACTTCCGTTCAATTGGTCATCTGTCGGACACGTCAGTTCACCTTGACGCCTTACTGCGTTGTCGTCTGTCATCTACGCTGGATCTCGGTATGATTCAGTCGACTTATATCACCACATCTACTGTGTAAAGATGGCGTGATGACAGTGGAAAATAAATTATAACTTTATATTAGCTTCCAGAATTTTATGAATTGAAATATAAACCGCGTTACACGGTCTAACGCATCTATAAATCACGTGTTTGTTAGGGATCTCTACTATGTTTAACGATGGTCACATTACTTCTTCCTTTTCACCGTCTTGTTTGATTGACTACTAGTTGTCTTTATTCACTGCGAATATGGTTTATCTTATTTACCTACCTATTGCAAATCATATATGCTAACTCATCAACCAATTCCAAATATTCTCTTATCCACCAATTCCAACTATTCTACTCTTAGATTAATACCAGTCACTGTTTCTCTTAAAACAATCTTAGCTTCATTTGGGAAAAAATCTCTGGTTCGTTTAAATCGAATTGATAAACATTTAAACGAGTCGAAAAGCAATTAAGCCGAAGGGCAAAACAAGGTAGAATAAACAAACAGCTTGCTCAAATTTAGATTACGATTGAAAATAAATCAGCGTCGGTTTCCGTTAAATAATCGACAAACGGAACGAAGCAAAAAGACACGACGGTTGTTGTGTTGTTAGAACTTCGAAGCTTATTTGTTAATTTTAACGGGTAATTGGCCTACAATGTAAATTAGGGTTGGCAGGTTTAACGATGAGTTTTATTTACGAAAGCTTTAGATTTTTTCACGGACAGTCTAGAATCGCTTCACTGAATACCCAGCGACGACAATTTACAATTTGACATAACAAACGCAAAAAAACATATTTTTTATAGAAGAAGGTTGTAAACGAGCAAGCGGTAATCTAAGTGATTGCTACCCATAGACATCTGCAACAAGCATTTGCGAGTTGCAGATGAGTTGCCTCCCTACAATAGACAGAGGCGGGGATAAACATAAAAAGGACATTTCCTTTTCCTACCTTCCCCTTCCCCATTCAAATCCTCTTTCCCTTCGCACCTTTTCCATATTTGAAAAAGGTGTGAAAGGGGAAGATGAGTAAAATTAGGCCTTCGACACCTCACACTTAAGACTAAACGCAGAATAGAAGTATTCACACTTCACATGTCCTGTGTGGTCAAGGTATTTCATTTTATTGGTGATACGCATCGCTTATATTTGACCATACTAATCTACAAAACATAACGTATAAATAATTATTTTTCATTTTAACTTCATTATTTACACATTGCCACTAAAGGCGGTTAATTATTAGTTAAAAATTTGACGTCTATAACTGATAAACAAAGTCAAATAAAGTTTGTAATAGCTAGTAATATTACGAGTATACACTAACGATGTTTACAATTCAAATGTGACAGGTACACGCTGTAGCAACATACGGGTCCTAAGCTTATAATTTCATGAATCCGGCTCATAGTGCTGGCCTCATAGGTTATGACCCTACACTTACTGTTACTACTAAATGCTTGTTATCAAATCTCCATTGTTATTGTATCAGCCCTGCATTTCGCCACTAGCACGTTGTTCTCTGGGCGTGATATTTCTAGAGTTAGACATAATAATTCGTGCTGAGCTGAAAATATTTTTAGCCATTCCCATAATTAAAAGAAGCCATACAAAGTTGTTAATTAAGTCAATCGGCTGATCGGTTACATTTTAAGAAACTTTAATGGATCGTTACTATATGCAGATTTTAAATCGAATTTACAGTATTTGTTCACAAGATACATATGAATTCGGTTTGAGTAAGGCTGAGAGAATTTGACCTTAAATATGAAGTTTCTTAAGTCAATAGTTTAAAAAGTATTCGAAGAAATGGGGTTCTCTAAAAAGGAGCCTTTTAGGTTTTTCGTCGCGTAAAATGTTTAGGAATTACTGGGGTAGAATAATGAATTGGTAAGTAAATTATTTTACAATACCAAAATAATTCGACATTTCTAACTTAAAAATTGCTTCAAGCGTCAAAAACAAAACGCAATAATACTCTTAAATAATATTTTTAGGTCATTTTACTCAACTACACTTATCTTGAACTCGAATAATTTGTTATAATCGATTTTGTGGAGCGATATATATAAAAAGACTTTAATTCAAAAAAAATATGCTATGCTCCTTTGTCACGGTTCTCTAACCTGTAATTTACACGACAAATTACATTAATAATTCGTCGCGACGTATGATTTCCTAGTTAGTGATTTCCGCGGAAACCACATATTGTACCTTCATTAGGACATTAATCTCACGAGCCCGGTTACCAGGAGAGCAGACATCGCGGGAGGAAGCGTCAATAGGTGTGAGACTGGAGACCATCCGGCCAGACGCGCTAATGGCCAGCTCGCGGTCCGAGTTATGAAAGCCTATTGACAAAAGAACAAGTCAAAAATTATTCTTAACTTGTTAAGGAAGTTCAAATGTCATGTGTATACTTTTTTTTTAAATTGGAAAACAAAGAAAAAATGTTACTGACGAATGAGTAATATAAAATTAAACATCACAAAAATATACGAATTATCTCTGCGAGTGTGTTTTAGTTTTCTTTTTTTTTCTATACTCGTGCATTCCAACTTCAATTCGAAATATAAACATTTCTAACAGACTACATTAAAGAAATAATAAAAAAATAAAGAAAAATCCTAAGCCTCCATAATTCTTTGTAAAGTAGGAGTAGTTCATATTTAAAGTATAAATTGTCATTTTAATAAATACAAATAACTATACTAATAAGAAATGTAGCACAATAAACGCAGTCAGCTTATACCTTACGACATTTATATTTAGTCGAATTAATCGGTCACGCCGCTGATGAGTCGACTAGACAGTGTCACAGACGCCTAATGCAAATGGAAACGGCCTTTGCAGTTTGTAATTTAGACTAATGTCGCTCTCGTTTAGTTATACGCCAACTCTGTCGGTGAAAGTACATTCTACAAAAATGCAAACCCCTGCTTACGTATTTGAAAAATATACAACTTCATGTATACATATTTATTTTTGTGTTTACGTATGTTGTAATTAAGTATTAAAATGAAGCTCGGTAAGTAGAGATGGCCAAAATAGTAGACAAAAAATGGAAAACAGCCGTATATTGGAAAAAGTGGGAGTAAAACGAGGGCAATTATAATTCAATAATAGAAATACTGATAAATACTCTTAATAAATAACTATTTGGCTAATTATAGCTTAAAAAATCAACTAAGTTACCATAGCCCCTGCGAATTACTACGAAGCCTATACTAGTTAGATATGCTTATTAGAATGATTATTACATATTTCTTTTGTTTGCTTGTACTCCTCGTATTAAAGCGCTTAGATTTGAGAATATACTATAAATGTCAAAAAGAATACCATATATGTATTATGCAGCAAACGTACAACGTACAAACATTATGTATGTATATATAGGTCGACTTAGCGTAGTTCCCATAAGATAGACCGACTATCTAGTCAAGGTTGCGGGCGTCCTTATATGGATTTCTGGAGAAGGCCTACATCCATCTATGGAGGTCTGTTGTCTCAGACAAACCGTGACAGGTACTCGATAGGTGCTAAATATGTGTCAATTAAAAATATGATGTAACTTTCACGTTCGAATCAACGTTAAACATGTCCTGCTGCCCGTCTGAAATAATATGTTCGGTTGAGTAATAAATTGCTTAAGTAATTTCATATAATCGCGATGCTTAGGGCCGGATACCTCGGTGTAGGATCGATACGACACCTGTGCGTTGCCATGGCGACGCGAGGGACCACCCGACACCGGCGCGTAATTTGAAATTCGAACCGCGCAGATAATGCCTGACGTCGGCCGCGCGTGCGGAGCCTGCCGCCGGCCCCGAGACACAGATCGTACTGTGTACGAATGGGTGATGGTTTTTTTTAAATTTATTATTAATTATGTGTTTTAAAAGTTACAGGTCACCGTGAAGACGATTTTTTTAAAAAATAAATGGTCATTTATGGCCAGTATTTGATAATGTCTCAATCAATACTATTTTTATAGTACCACAAAGCAAACGAATTAGAGACTCAACTTATTTTAAATGATACCTGTTATTATTTGCAACAGTAAAAAGGCTAAATACAACACCAACAAACTTCGTTTATAAAATATAATAGCGAAGACAAGATAACTCAAATCTTCTCTTCTTCCAAACCTTCCCATTATCTCTGTAATAAGTAACTACTACTTCTTTCTACACTTAATGCTATAAAGCGCAAGATTTTGAACGCAATAATCTCAGAAACTACTAGACAGATTTGCATAATTCTTTTTGCATCAGACAACTTAATTACCACGGAAGGTTATAGGTTATTAAATCCACCTCAACCTATGATCGTCTACTGCTGGACATAGGCCTCCCCCATTGATCGCAGCATTGGGGGTAAAATGTGCCATAATCGCCACGCTCGGCAGGCGAGTTGGCGATCGCAATATGTTCCACCATATTAAGAAAAAAAAGGACGCTGCTGCCCGTCCTCCGGTGGACACAAGACAAACAGACATGTTCATGCACACAAATGTTTGTCTTGGGTGGGAATCGAACCCACGACCTGCGGCGCGACAGGCAAATGTCTTGCCACTGCCCCAACCGGTCAGTCCTAGGTAGGTTATTAAATATCTAGACCAATACAAAAAGAAAGCTTGATCGAAAAACGAAGTATACAAACCAACAGTTAAATTATTCGTCAAGATTATATTTTTAATCATCTCCAAGGAGACGCGTTATAAATCCTCTCAGAATAGAAAAATTATTCATCAAATAAATAGGGACGTTATTTGAGTGCGTTACGTAATGATCACTTGTCCCATTAGCATTGTCTAATGGTGGTCGGGATGACCTAGGGATATGATGTCATCCGTTGGTTCTTGTTTTGTATTTAATAGCGCCTATATAAATACTTTTTTTTTATTACATTTTATGTTTTCATAGGCTAGGCAGGATAGGTTAGGCAATAATCTTTTAACGTTTCTTAACGAAAACAAAACCGACTTCAAATTTCTAATAAATATCATTGAAGGATTTTATAAAGATAAGAACCAGAAAAAAATAAATAAACTGACACATATTCCATATTTTCGAAATTAATGTAAATTTTTGGCTATATCTTCCAACCAACCAGGGCCAACTTGCGAATGTCTTTATCCGACAAAAGAAACATTTTTGAAATCGGTTCGGAAACGAAGTTCTGCACAAATACAAAAAAAAAACAACCAAATTGAGAACTTCCTTTTTATGAATGGTATATACCAGGGAAATATGAATGTTAAGAATTCAAAAAGATGCAACTGAAATATATTTCGGAAACGGTAGATGACATAGGCAAAAATATTAGGCATAGACTAAACTAAACATACAAAGTTCAATAGCTATTACACTAAACTTGTCATGTTCTTTTTATACTGTAGATACATCTATCAATCTAGAGCCTTTTGCCCCTTCAACCATCTATTTTTAAAGCAATATTCATTCTTTTCACCCATTTTTAAGAAAGTATAGCGATTTTTACGAGTATTCACAGTTCTTCACAAAACTTCTTGGATTCGATCATTGAAAATTACATAAAACCCACTGACACGCAATTCTCAATGCAATTAAATACATTGAAGGTCTGTTTGTTACGTAATTGTTGTACATTTGTTGTAGATGATAGCATTCAACGTAATGGATATTATCAACAATTAACATGTGCCCATATATTCTAGATAATGTAACGACATATTTTTCATACTCATGCAAATCAATTGGCTAATAATGTCACTCTACGACGTAGAGTAAGCACCGGCAGAGACATTAATTAATTTAGTAACGTTTAGTTAACCATGCATTGTCATCCAAACACATTTAAATGTGCATGCAAAGTTTTATCTCAATCGATTTTATTAAAACAAAATTCGACTCGTAACAAACACAATTTAAATGGAAATTGTTACAGTAAATAAACGAATTATTCGAATAACATACTATTGGGTCAGAATAAATAAAAAAAAAAATCAAAAGGGAGCGGTTCGTTTAATACTAATTAACAATAATAACCCATTTCATTATTTTATTGATATTATTTATGTTTGTTACAGAACTAAAAAAATATTTTCATTTGTTTACAAAGTAACGAACGAGATCGTAAAAGTTACAAACAAAACAATGATTTGAACATCTGAAAGCTTAAAACTTATATTCAAGCCACTAATGTTGCTTATTTTGCTTATTTTGTTAATTCATACAACATCAATGAAATAACATCTACATATTAAAAATATTACGTATATATAAATGATTAATATGAAAACATTAAGGACTTTGACCCATAGACAAAAGTAGTAAGTAATATTTTATTTAATAAAATTGAATCCTCTGTCGGAATTAATCTGTGCGCTGTATCGCGTCAAATTAACAGCTGTCGGAGGCACAGGCCGTTTGTCACACTAACTCGCTGGCCGGCGCGGCGCGACGCGGGGCGCAATTAGTGCATCGCCTAATTGCGCACTGCACCACTGCACTCAATTAGCCGCGTCGGGACTCGAACTCACTGCGCCGAGGATGCCTTGTTATGAATTCGCTTACGATATTTAATGTGTGTAGGCAGCTCTTTTATGATGAATTCGATGGGCGTTTTCGACATCGTTGTATTGGAAATGAATTTTTTTCGTGTTTGATGTACTAGGAAGACAGGAATTGTATATAATTTCTTATTTTCTTTTATCGTCGTTGTGCCGCAATCGCATCTATATTGCAACAAGCAACTGAGGTTTGAAACAATACATCGATTTCATTTCTCTAACATCTAATAGGATAGGCTTACTAACAGTCATTTTTACCTGACTGACCTATATGTTAATATTTTCGTTTTTATATGTCAGTCCTATTGCAACCTCCTGTCGCCTAAACGACTTTTGAATAGTGAAATGTCATCAGTGTCGAACTCATGCCCGGGTGTTGTGTTTTAAGGAAGAAAAAGAGGAGAAAGCAATAGTATATTTAAAAGAACGTTACGCAGAGTACATAAAACGTAATGAATTACGGTCGAATTATTATTGTAAAATGTTACATTGTTGCGTATCGCTTTCTTATCGCGACGTGGCTCACACGGTCGACATATGTAGGTACTTACATGTTGGTGACCTCAAGTGAAATGTGTTCACTATAAAGATAGAAGTATCTTATCAATTATACAAAATAAACAGTAATTAGGCCATTTTAAATATAAAGATTATACGTGTAATTTGTAATGCTATTTTCCCATAAATGTTTGTCAAAGCCCTGTAAATGCATTCGGTCCAAAATGACCGTAGAAGTTAAACTTGTAAATAATATTTTGTTTATTCGCTTAAAATTGGGCTATTGAACAAAATTAGCATTGTTAGGTTGTGGAATATGAGACAAGGAGAAGGATAGAAAATGGAAGAAGAAAGGTATTGGGATCTGTAGCATTTTAATTGTAAGGCAAAACACAGAACATGTTGTGTTATTACAATTATTGCTTTTATTAAAGCCTCACCTCTACGTCAGTTTCATTTACTTCATTCGTTCGTTCGTTCTCTCTTTAATGTTTTATTCGTTCATCCATTCATGCTTCCATTACATCAAAATTACATATTTTAACTGAAAACGTGACCAAGGATGAAAAAACAAAACTCTAACTAGCAGCATTTAGACGTGGACTTTCGTGTCACCTAGTAGAGATATAATAATAGATATGTAATAAACATGAAATGGAAAACAACAACACAGATAGACAATAATTTATAGTAACAGAAATAATATTTTATGTTTTAAATGATCTTTTAATACGTATGTGCTAATTGGTTTAGGGTCAAAACAACTGACCCTGCTATTTATATAAACATTGATTGCAGCTTATTTGATTTTTATATATATTGATGCGACATTATCGTCATAACTCCCAAAATCAAGGCTGTTGGCGAAAGGCCGATTTTACTTATGTGTTGTAATTGTTTTCTATTTTAATTAAAATAACATGATGAAAAAATAGATTGCAAATAAGGGTATATCAATAGGGGAATATTATATGACTGTCTGCCAACATTGAATAGAAATAATTTCCGAGAGGGCCCCATATTCTTTTGCGCCTTAGGACCTCCGGCACGCATTAACTGCTCTAGGTAACGGCACTGTTTATTTGCAGGCTTCTTCCATAAAAAACCTACATCTTCTTCGAAGAGTTAATCGAATTCAGACTAACCTATTGATAAGAAACTACAGGCAATAAACCAATAGGTATTGATAAAATGTTATCACTGACTATCTGAATCACTCATTCGTATTCTTACCTAGATATATTTACAACGCGTGGCTTAATCTTTACAATTAAATTATTTTTGTTTTGCATTGTAATATACACCTTAAGCTATAGGCACAGCGTTGATATTTCTTTTAAGTTTTTTTTTTTTTGATAAATAAATTGATTTCATTAAAAAAACCAGTACGAGAATATAACAAACCTAGTGAGTAATATTTGAAGTTTGTTCATAGTGCAGTGTGTATGATTTTTAACAATGTTTGAATTTAAATATTTATCAAAGGAACATTTAAAAGGATTTGACAATTATAAGGTATGGTGTACATTATTGAATTATAAATACTAACTTTAAATTAATGTCCCTGAATTTTGGTCGAAATTAGTTAGTCTAGGACGTCTCCCAGTAATTTTTTTTAATGAATAAACTAGCGTTTGATGTTAGTGTTGATGTGGTCGCAAAATGTTACACACTAGGAACTCTGTTCACTGTTATAGAATTTAGTTTTGCAACAAATATATCTTGTAATTTTAAATTTTACGGATAGATATATAGAATGAAAATTCAGAAACTCTGCCTACTTCTCTGGGTTATAGGTTTGAATGCATGTATATTCATTCATACATTATGATACCCTAGGTTTAACTTTAATTATCTACTACCTTTAATTGGGCATTAACGACATTAAAACAAACAGATTAGTGATTATTGGAATAAAAACTTTTATCTCGATGAGGGATCGAACTCAGAATCCTCTTACCTAGTACAAATTACGTTCGTCTGTTTATCCCAGTTAATTTGGAAGTCGTTGGTATACGTAATGGGTCTATTGTTTTCGTATTACATAATTTTAAGACGCGATAAGAGGTCAGCGTTCGTAGTTACAAGTTACAAGGTCGTTTACTTATATGTCTCGGCTGAGTTATTTCTTAAACAAAAAAAAAAACAAATAAAATAAAGTAAGCATAATGTGAACTAAGGAAGTAGGCAGAGCAGACATAATTCCATGTAATATATCAACTTGCACCTCTTTTTCTTATTACAAATTAACCTTCTAGTAGTAATAAAAAAATCATGTTATAGTCCAATAATTGATTTGTGATAATATTAAATGGTTTGCAAAGCCGTTCACTAATTTATTCTAGCATATTTATAGACCTAGTTACGTTGTCGAAGGAGACTGAGGGCCTTTTGTTAACCAACACAACACTCACGGCCGTAACCCAGAGGGGTATGCAGAGATGATGGATTACATTTTGTGTATTTTCAGTATAGAGCCATAGACACCAGTCCGCTCAGCAACTATGTGATGCATCCTCTATGGAATGCAACTGTAAAGGTAGGTTGATGTAAAAGGTTTTTTCTTTAAATTAGTATAGCTTCCCTGATTAAAAAATGTGTACAATGAAGTGACAGCAAGCAGCTCATTAAATGTTAAACTGGCAACATGGCGATGCTAAATTTAACATTCTTCCTTTTGTTTTTCGATGCTAGGTAGGAGGCGTAACTTTTATGTTAACCATTATTTGCGGTCATATTGGCTGTCCCTCTCTTTTCTCAAAAATATCATTTGTCTACGAAATCAGCACGCTATCACATAGCGTCCACCGCCCTCTGGCATCATCTAACTATCGTCAGAATTCGTTTATGTGGTGCTGACTTTCTTTAACAAACATATCAAAAGTTCAGATCTAGATATTTTTAACACAACAACAAATTCTGTAAGACGGGCGAAGACAGATTATTTTGTCTTAATTTATGTCATTAGAAGAAATTGTCTTCATTTCAATTGAACAATTTTTGTAACTGATACATTTTTAGACTATTTGTTTTTGTTCACACAATGTTTTGTAAAATGTAAACTATTCGAGAAGACCTGTTATGGACTGTCTGTTTTTAATAAATATATAAATACTTATCATGTAAAAATTTGCTGTTCCTGAAAATGAATAAATAAACATCATTTGTCATTCGTATCTAGATGGCTCCTTGGCACGTGCCATTATTCCCAAACAATGTCAACCTTTTGCTAAGTAATTTATCTATTACTGGTGCTAATTTCAAACTTCCCCTAATGTACTCGTTTCGTAACTTATCCATTTTTGTTACACATTCATATTAACATTCGCTTTTTTGCTGCATGCATTCTCTGTTTCACCGACATCAAAAAGGGGTTTAAAAATGGAGGTTCCCAATTTTTTATGTTTGTTAGCTCAGAAATTCTGTAATGAACCGATATTATTTTTTCTTATAGGTGATATTTGCAAGTTCCATTTAATTTTTAATATTATTGAACTAGGGTTCCGAAGACATGCCGAAAATTAAAATATTGGTAGACTTAAGACAAGACCTGTTTGGATTTAATGGATTTATAATGAGACGTTCCGTATTTATAAAAGACTCAATAACTTACAGTTAAAATAAAAATAAAAAGTTTAAGTTGTTTTTTTTGTTTTTGCCAAAAAAGATTTAGATATTTTCCGTTCTTTTCCGATTATGACAGGTCTGGAAGGTTTTGTATAATTTGAATTGTATTTACTATATATAGTATTTAATAGCCCAAAATTCAAGTCAAAAAAACCTATAAATATTAAATTTCGATCCTTTACAGGTTTTACCTCGATCGATAGCACCAAACCTACTCACATTCCTCGGGTTCGTCTGCGTGGTGGCTGTCGCTGTTATTACTTCGTGGTATGATTACCATTGGTTCGCTACGGGAGGTCGACCAGGGCATCAGTACAATGGACAATATGATATCCCCAACTGTGTGTTCACACTCAGTTCTGTGTTAATATTCATGGCTTATAATTTAGGTAACTTATTTTTTTTATAGAATAAGGGAGGCAAACGAGCAGCGGTTCGCCTAACATTAAGTGAACCGACGCCCATGGACATCCG
>DWLR01001886.1:0-16852 GCA_018246295.1 Papilio alexanor hazarajatica
TGAAAATTAGAGCAAAACGTAGCAAGAGGAAAGTTATACTCGAGTACGGCCTTTTCTGTTGACTCTGTGACTTTCCTAGACTTCTTACCTAAGAGGCTTGAGGCTCTTGAGATATTTTTAATTAATTAATATTATTAAAGAATAATTTAAATACTTTAAATACTTTTTCAAACCCTCAAATCGTTACTAAATTCAGTGAATTGGAAATTACTATTTAAAATAATATTATTATTGGGTATTAATAGAAATATTATTATTGGGTATTAATAAGCGTCATTTATACTTTAAGAATTTTATATGATTAATTCATAAATAGATTATGTACTCGGGGAAAATCCGTATCAGCAAGTTTAACATATTATGAATTATGTATAAATCTATATTAACTTATACAACTTTGGTTGGATTGCTATGCGCGTTGCCCTTGCAGCATTATATAAGTTTACCATATCTCATATCCAGAGCACGACATACCATATTATGTAAGACCCTATATTATAAAAAGGAAATGTTAATTTTCCTAAAACAATTTAGTATTTACAGTTTACATTTGAGTCCTAATTATCTCAGTAACACTAATAGAGATCACGGTCTCTGTCCACCCTAATCGATTTAATAATATGAGATATTTTTTGTCTTCACCATTACCATTCAACAAATCATTTATTAGTCATTTAACATTTAGCTTGCCTTATTAATGTCGGTTTAATACTTTACATATATTTTTGTTTCGTAAAGTAACATCAGACTCATTTACAAATGATCTGATGAATCGTGTTACAATGCAAGAAATTCGAACCCGTATACAGTTCTTAGAAGAAAAACCGCAAAATGATTATTTTTATCAATATCTTTTCCTCTTCCTATAATGGAATCTATTTCATGTAATACTGTATCGACACAATAGTTGGGGTAAATATATTCTTATTTTGTAACTATGAAATAAATTAGATAAATTTATTTTATAAAGAGTTCGTACTATTCATTCCCACCATCCGTTTGTATTATATTTTTATACATTTATAAAAAATATTACAACAAACTCTGCAGCTGAATTCTTGTAAAATAATTCTTAATGATTCAATGTAAGATATTGCCCGACTCGACAGGAGGGTAATCTCTTTCGCGGTTATTTATGGCTCCATTATGACTTGCAGCTAAATGATTTGAGCTATTTTGAAGGGCGATTCGTATTTCTCTTTTTTTAAATGAACTTCTAATTTGTTTTAACCACCTTCGATTCTAATATCTGATTTTACCACTATTGATATATATTTCATTATACTATTTATCAACTTAACTAAAATATTGTTATATAGAAGCATGTAATCCATTCCCGAGGAGGGTTGGATTCAGGCAGGCGGCCGGTAGTAAAACTATAGCTCCAACCTGTTACAGTATGGACTGCAGGAGTCCAGGATATATGGAATAGTAGTACACACTGTCTCGACCGTACGCAAGTGGGGAAAGAGCAGGGAGATGATGAGAAGCATGTAATCCAGTTGAAATAAATTGTATTTGTATCTGCAGGCATGACGAACGCCGAAGTGCTGCACCAGGTCGAGCACGGGTACCGCATGCCGTGTCCGCAGAACTGCCCTGCGGCGCTGTACGAGATCATGCTGGAGTGCTGGCACAAGGACCCGCTCAAGCGGCCCACCTTCGAGACGCTGCAGTGGAAACTCGAGGACTTCTTCACCATGGACAACTCGGAGTACAAGGAGGCGTCCGCCTACTGAGCCCGGCCCTCCCTGCCGGCACGCCGACACGCGCACGTGCATCACGTGAGTACGCTCGCCGCTCGCCGCTCACCGTCGCCCTTCGCACTATGCAGTATATCTAACAGTAATCTAACATCCTTCATAAAGTATCATCTTTCGAAATTCAACAGTCATTAACACTGAACCTACCGCGGCGGGTCTGATGGCCCATTTTTTTTGTTACATTTTCTTGTAAATAACATTGTCACATCGCCATTTGCCTTTACTACTTTTATTTAAAAATAAATCATATATATTTTTTTAATATATCTTTTCTTGTTAATTATTTATCAAGAAATATATGTTGTCTGTCCTAATTACCGCAACGGGCCATTTGATATATTTTGTTTTATTCCATTTTATTTGTTATTTACTGGCAAACAAATAGTGATTTTCACTGTTGGAGTATCCAAGCGAATATTACAATAAGTATTTCAAGTTAGAAAATTATAAAAAACAAAACATGTTTCATTCATGTTTAATTTCAAATAGTACAGATATATACTGACAAAAGATTCATTCATATTCATGTAGAAAAATTCAGGCCTGCATTGTAACATTCAGTCTAATGGATAATTAATCAAAAAATTAGCTACCCTACCATTTTTTTAAACTTACTGTCAAAAATATATTCAATATTGTGTATATTTCAATTTCAGACGCCAGGTCTATACCACATGCCGCCGGAGCTGCAGATGCTGCACAGCAGCGCATCGATGCAGCACCTGCAGCTGCACCAGCTGGCCGCGCACCAAGCCGGCCTCCATCAGACCATCGCCCAGATGCAGCCCGCTCTCACCCAGATCCAAGCACACCCCGGTCTGAGCCAGCTGCAAGCACACCCGGGTTTGAGCCAGCTGCAAGCACACCCGGGGCTAAGCCAGATGCAAGCACACCCGGGGCTAAGCCAGATACAGGCACATCCGGGTCTGAGCCACATCCAAGCGCATCCGGGCTTAAATCAGATGCAGTCACATCAGGCGAGTATCAGGCCGATACAGCACTCGGGCATGGGGCCGATGCAGGCGCACCACTCAGGCATGGGGCCGATGCAGGCTCATCACTCGAGCCTCGGAGCGCCGGCGCGGCCGCGGCCACTGTGCCACCACCACGCGCCGCGACACGCGACCTAGCCTCGCCACGTACGTCTCTATCCCGTATGTACATGATTTGCGCAAAACATAACTCAGCTATCTTGCTTTTCGATGTACATACGGTAGGGATGATCGATTTTGGAAAACATCGATAGCCAAAACGAATAAGCGAGATATCGATGTTTAAATGCATGTTGCTGTTGATTTTAAAATGAAAATCATTTACTTTAATAGGTTTTGTTGCTTTGAGTCGCGTTCAAGATTGATATCATCGATCATCCCTAAAGAGACTCAAATGAGGCAATATGTCGCCACACCACGCGCCTTAACAACGACTAAACCGTCTCATCCTCAACTAGTAGCAATAAAAACGCGATAACTTAGCGACTGGCATCTAAAAAATAATAATTCTCCATAAATCTCAATTTAGTTTAAAACTGGTAATTGCGCAACGAACTTTTTTACTTGCCTAATTGCTAAGTGTATAAAATCAAAACTAACAACGTCGACGCCCTCTGTGCCCTCTATGTACACGTTACTCGAAATCAAATCGATTGAATTATATCTACTATAACTAAGAATAGATAAAATAGAAAAATTAAATGATCGATTTGTTCGCTCAAGAGAAGAATTGTATAGAATGAATGCCCGAATCACGAAACCGAAAATTGTAATATTAAACGTCCAAGTTGTGGCAACATTCTCAGCGTTCTGTTTGTAAAAATAATTATGCATTGAATAGCTATGGCGTTGCCAGTTCATAATTTAATAGTATCAAAATGTAAAAAAAGTAATTGGTAATTTAATTAGAAATAATGATACTTGGGAACTATTAAATGTGCAATGCGTTATAACAACCGTAGAAGATAGAAATTCTCTATTTGTATTCAACAAAATCTTGTTTTTAATAATACTACTAATTTCTCGAGTAATTCAAAATACGTTATAAACTTCTCAAGTTAATTTAGATTTAAGAGAGTACTTTCAAGTGCGCTAACGCAAAATAATATTATTTTACTACCGTATTATCGACAATTTTTAACTAAATTACCAATTTTTTTCCAACTTCGCTTTATTCCAATTTTATTGACCACCTTCTATTTTCTACTTAAGCAATACAATGGCAAAGATATAAATACCTTTACACTTGCATATAACAACACTCTGATGTTGTAATGCTTAAAAAGAATTTACCAAGGGATCACCGATTATCTGTGTAAGAAAATTCACTAAAACATCCTAAAGAGGTTACGTTAGCTTAGGAGATCCCGCGGGAATCGGGCGCCTCGGTCAAGTTTCTTGACCAATTGCGAAGCGTAGTTTGTCTAAATCTCATAAAAATATTGCCTGTTAAGAGAAAGATTTTTCGAATTTGTAGAAATCTTTTAAAGCTATATTACAGATTCATGTGCTCTGTAAATAATGGTATCGGTTGAGTTATATTGGAAATGCAAAACACAATTTTGTCAAGTCTTGACAAATGAACAGAATCGCCGATGACGTTATATAGTTTTTCCTTTTGTAAAACAATATTCATTGTATATTTGTCTTTGTGTATTGTAATTTGTTATTAAAGTGTATGCGCGTGCGCTATGTGGGGGGAGGGGGGTGTCTGTGAGTCAGTTTGTGTCAGTAGATTTGTCTGTTGCGAGTTGGTTTCCGAGTCCGTTGAGTTGGGCGCGGTGTGTGCGAGTGTTCGCGTATCGATACTGTTGTGGCTTCACCTCGCGAATGTGTGCGTGTTTCGGAGGAAATTTACGTTCGGCAGGGATAATTTGTCGTTATGCACGACTATTGTAAAGATTTTTACTTTTGACGGGGCGCATATCCAGTAGGTATTCTCACCTATGTATACCATTTTTATTGTAGTCTATTATTGGTGATAGATGCCAAATAATCCTAATAAAGAACTGAACTTTTATATACATATTAACTGTTCTGAGGGTATTTAGAATTTAGGACTTTATTTATGTAATTTAAATGCAATTAGCTTTTCTAAACGCTGTAATGTATTAAGTGATTATATATATATATATTTTAAGCGACCCTTTAAATACTTTATATTTCTCGCAAATTGAGTTTCCTACATTAAATCGATTTAAATACACGTAATGCTCAAGATTTAGGAAGTTTTATTGTGTTTATATACCGTGAAACGAGTCCGAAATTATATTTAATTTGTGCCAAGACAATTTAGTTTAAGTAAAGTTTTATCGTTGCCACTAAATCAAATGAATTCGTATATATTTTAGCTTCTCACTTCGGACCCCAGTAAGATTATTATTGGCCTAAGTAAATAAGTATTCTGAAATGAGTAGGTTTTGTATTCTAATATTCTAGAATAGACATAGCGTTTATGTTAAGGGGATTGTTTTGAATAGAATATAAAAACAAGATAACCGTTATATCCATTGGTTGTAATGTAATAGTTGCAACGATATATATATATATAAGTGCAATATTGTTTAAAGAGCCGGTGCTTAGTATAGTCGACACAAGTCGTACGGAACTCAACATATTGGTTGCAGAGAATCTTGCACATCCTCAGAACATTTAAGAAGGGCAATTGTATATGGGAATGTCACGAATGTCGATCATGAATTAAATGTTATTAATATGGACAGTTTGTTTATAAATAATTTTATCGCACTACACATTGTAAATAGTATTTAAAGTAGGAAATACGAGTGTTTATTTTCTATGTCGTCATTGATACGTTTTACAAAGTCCGAAGTGTTCTCTGACTCAACCATTCCAATGTGCATCGCAATCAGTAGTTTAGGATTGGATATTATATGTGTAAATGTGACGGAAATTATATATTTTAAGATTGAACCATTTCGCACAAAACACGTTTTTATATTGACCTTAAGGTGCCTCGTAAATTAACGTCACAAATTCACCTTTACCCGGGACTTGCTCATGCGGGATGCTGACGTTATGAAAATAAATATTTTTGCTCTCAAACTGAATCATTAACTATTTATTATATTTATTAAATGTCTTTACTAAAATGTGAGATTCTTTTTTAATTTACGTGTATAATTCAAATTAGAAAATATATAAAGTATCCAGGCATGGACAAGTCGCGTGTTTTTTTTTATTACACTGTGGATAAAAAGCACTTTTTTGTATAGATTTTGGATTTATGGAACGTGTTATTTGTAATCAAAGGCATCTGATAATACGTCGAAAAAGTATTATGAAGCGAATGGATACTTGATATTATTGAAAAATAAATATTTTTTAAAGAATTTCAAAACTATTTACTCCCCCATTGTATTATTTTCTAATTTATTTAATAATATATTCGTTTGTAAGTTATATAGCTGTATAAATATGCTTTAAAGCTTGATGCTTGATCGTAATAGCTAGGTTTCGCTATCTCTGTCTCCTATGGCAATAATTTAATAATGTATTGATATTTTATTAATTATTAGTTAGCCAATTTTTTTAAGTATTTTTTACGTATACAACGTCGCCATCACAATAATTACGAGAGAGGACCGATCGGATGCGTAGAGATAAGCTAGAAGAGTGAATGTTAGTTATATATAAAGTAGATTATTTAGTAAATGTTGCTGTGTTACATGACATTTGTGCGTTGGTTTTCATTAATGTACAGCCATAGCGAAGTATTGAATAGTCGGTTAGAAAATGAAATGGATTATGGAGTGCGACTGAAGTTAGTTGATACTGTATCGCGTGAGCTAAGGTCCTATTACCTCCGAGTATCGATTAAATGTATTTTAAGTGTCCCGCGGGCCGATGTCGCACCGCCGCCCGCCGCCCGCGCCCCGCCCGCGCTCTGGCCGGCGACAGTGTAACATCGACCTCATATGGTTATGATTATTATATTTCACTTACTTGTAAATTTTTTTAACACAAAAATAAATTTAAATGTGAAAAATTTGTTTTATTGGTTTTATTTTTAATTTTCCTTATTCACTCCAAAGATAAACTGCACAGTTGAGTCACTGCAATTAGTGCAGATAGTAAATTTATTTAAATGAATAAAAACAATAATTATTATATAACTGAATAATTGTCACAAACAAGGAAATAATCACAAAACTTTGTATTTGCGGGAAAGTTCTTGGACATTAGACATAGTGGTTTTAAGCAAAATTTGTGCATTGTACGTGTGAAACAGTAAAAGTTATTCCGACAATCTATAAATCAAGAACTTAAATTCGCTACTGCGCGTATTCAAGGTCATCTGTTCAAGACGTTTGACGCAATTTTAAACAATTTTATGAAATTATATTTCTTAACCTATCACACACAACTACAATTCTCTTTTTACATTCATCAGGGATATGATCAATCCTAGACAGTGACAAAGAATCGTTTTCAAGTCTCTTTACGATATCTCTAGTTTGTTCATCTTCTAACTTTACCTTTTTACTTGCCGGTTCCTTTGCGTCGCTTTCGCCAGCAAACAAATTGTCAATGTCCATCTCGAAATTACCCTTCGAATTCGTTCTATCAGAAGAATCTTCATTTATAAATGTATTGTCGATACACTTGTGTCTATATGTACAATCAGCAAATAACATCCATTGTTTATTACGATCATTTATATTTACATGTTTGAACCTGTCACAAATTTGTTGCCACGTTTTTTGCAGTTCAAGACAAGAGTCGATAATTTTTCCAATTATTTTTTTGAATTTTTTCTCCTCACTATATTTTATTAATTCTCCAAGCGTGTACTGCTGCACTAAAGAGTCCGTTTGCAGAAGGATGTAATGAAACGTTTCATTCATATTTGTGTCAATTGACAAATTATTTTCATCGGCAAAGAAATAAAGTGATATTTTGCAATATATCGGCATTAAAAGCACTATTAATTCACTATTCCCTGTCAATATTAACTTGGATAGCATGTGGTATACCTAAAAGGAATATGCGAAGAAATAATATTATTAGGACTAAACTTATATACATTTGTAATAATAATTATGACGGACCGGTTGGCGCGTTTGGTAAGATGCTTGCTCACGCCACAGCTCGTGGGTTCGATTCCCGCCCAGGACAAACATTTGTGTGCATGAACATGTCTGTTTTGAGTCTGTCCTTTTCTTAGTACAGTGCAACATCGATCGCAGTATGTTCGCAGACGCCAAGCTTGGCCATTACGGCACATTTCCTCCCAATGATGCGATCGATAGGGGAGGCCTGTTTCCAGCGGTGGGCGATCATAGCCTGAGATGGATGGAATTATAATTATTAGAAAAAAGCATTTTATAAATAATAAAAATTACCGTCAGGACATCCTCGAAATAGACAAATTGTTCTATAATTTTATTGGTTAATAAAACCAAGGCTTCTATGTATGAGTAGTACCAATAAACGCCACAATCTATATTTGAGGGTAGCGAGAAAAGATTTTTCGGACACGCCCTAACCCAAGCCTTTACAACGCAATCTACGATATTAGAATTTAAATCCGTAAACGAACAAGTCGATGTGACTTTTATTAATTTTATCTGAAAGAGAAAAAAAAAATACTTTAAAAGCACATGACATTCAATAACATATCAGCATGGAGTAGCAAAATCAAGAAATATTTTTTCCGAAACGATATTTTATGGAAACATGTTAAAAATAAAATTTGTAATAAAATGATTTCTTTGGTCGAATGACAATATTCGTTTATTCGTCGTTTGATGGTCACTGAGTCGAAGTGAAAAAAAAACTCACCAATTGGCGCATATCATCCTCCAAGTAATGTTCAGAACTGGTAAGTCTGTTTGAATCAATCGATAATTTCTCGAACAAAGCATTTTCTATGTCGCTGCGTATATTTTCTGGTAAATTTTTTATCCGTATAAAACTCCATAGACTGTAATGTTTCTCTTGGATTTCGTACTGCGTTTTAATCAGAACTTTGTAATTGTCTGGTAAAATTTCAAAAAGTCGACTAATAGTTTGTCCCAAGTGAACTTCTTGAAGGGAGTTTTTAAACCAATCATTTGTCTCTAAATTTTCGTACATTTTACATAAAGCTATCACAGTGGGCATAGTGTACTGAGAATCTGCGAACCTGGATAACGTTTTTATAATAATTAAACTTATAGATATTTAGTATAGCAAAAATATTAATGAAGAAAGGTTGTTTTCATTGGCACAAACTAACGGCAATTCACGTTAACAACTCAAACATGGGAGATAAGGGTTTTTTTTACTTTTATCATATTAAATTACTATATTACTACAGTCAAATAAAAATACTGTAGCCTGTACTATGGGGGGAGTGTTACAAAGAATTGTTCCAAATACCATCCCCACCACCATGATGATTGGCATTCCAAAACCGTATGGTTTTCGCGGAACTTCTTGTCCCCAGCGGTACTTTCAAACTAATACAACTTAGTGGCCTTCAAAAATAGAGCCTCTTTCCTTAAAGGACAGCAACGTATCTGCAATGCCTCTGGTGTTGCGGTTATCCAAGGGCGTCGGATCACTCAATGTTAAGCGTCCCGCGGCTCGTGTGCTCCCTTTTTCTATAAAAATAAATAAAAATAAAGAATTTTTTAATCTTAAGAAGAAATTAACTTGAACTTAAGAAATTGCCTTAACTAAGTTGTTCTGCATTAAAGGAGCTAATGATTTCCCTTTCATGTTATATAAGTATTATATGCATTTTACAGACCAATATTTGAAAAATAAATATAACTAAAAAAATAACTTACCTCGCCAATAAGACCCAGAAGCGCGACGAGAACAAAGCTATAGCACAATTGTCGCCCAACACAGCGGCGCAGAGCTTGCGCTCTAGCGCCCCGAACTCCTCACCGATCAAGCACATCGCCAGAGCTAACAAATGAGCCAGCAAGTGATCCTCCAAGCTTTGTGACTCCACACCGTCTTTGTGAAACATCAGCCCCGAATTAAGCCAGACCTGACCTATGTAAATAATAAAAGCTTAAAACACATGCTCGCAATGCAACTCTGTATTTGTATAGCATGAAACATCACACGTTTGGCACATGACCCGTTAAAATCGTCGTGGTGTGTCGTAACAGGCTGTGCAGAGACAGGAGTGGCTTAGGGAAAATAAATAGATGAAAGTTCATGGGGCCTTCAGCATATAGATCATGCAAAACATGGAATTATGAATACATCTCCTTGACAATATACTCCGTAAGATTGTAGTACAGGGTAGGCAAAGACCAAAAATTAAACTTACTGCTGGTTTTCTTTATCGATAAATCTGTGTTTAAAGACAAAATATAAACAATACTCACTGTACGGTATAATAGTAAAAGCATAGTCTATTAGCTTGTTAGGCTCAATCAAATGCTGATCCTTGGTATTCTCCAGACTACACTTAATGGTTGATATCAAAAGTAAAATTAACCCAGGCTGTTTATCCTCGCTCACTTTTTTAATATCACATCGAAGAAGGCACTAGGAATAAAAAATAATAATTAAAAAAAAAACAAAAAAGCTTAAGTTTAAATTATGTTTCATTTAGATAGATGGCGAAAATCTTAATTTAAAAAAATCCCAGTATTTCATGAGAACAAATTCATACAATTTTTGTAAGATCATCATCAATCCTAAGAATTGTGGAAATTTACAAATAATTTACCGTAAAGTCGGCAAAAATTTACAATCAATAGATTGTAAATTTCAATAGCAAATACCAAAAATATGAGTCATATCACCTACATCTAAGAATCTCTTATCAAGAAGAAGTTGCAACAGTAGCTCTTGTGTCGATCCCAAGATAAGTACATTAACTTGGCTGATAAACTGCGGTGACTTGTTTAGCACTTCCCCTAGAATATCACCATCGCACCTAAAAAAAAGGAATTCTGTATAAGTATTTTGTAATACGGCTACCTCCGATGAAAAGCAACATAAATTTGCTTGTATTAGAAGTAAGTATTAATGTAAACTAAGTTTTTAAAATTTGTTTTGTCGGTCTCTCTTCATTCGTTCTTTCATGCCCAAACCCTTCGAAGCATACCTTTCAATACTCTGGTCACAACATCCTCTCTTCAGAAAAGGTATGTCAGGAGTAAAAATAATTAACATTATGTTTGTTATATATATACTTATTTTTGTATGAAGCAATGGATTGTATATACTCACATGTAAATATAAATCAGAGTCTGTAGAACATTCTCATAACTGTTTCTTATTCCATGTTTGAAAATATCGCTTACTTTCAATAATATTTTAATGGCGAAACTGGCAACTTTCAATGAACGTAAAACTATTTTTTCTTGTTGATTGATCTGTAAAAAGATATTGTTTTACTATATTATAAGAGAAAGTAGAAAAGCTCAAAAGGATTTTAATGAAAATCATAAGAAAAATGGCAAATTACGAAAAAAATCCACTGTATCACAAACAAATCTGTCTTTGTAACAAATAATATAGTATACAAACCCCCAAAGCTGTTTTCAAATTAGACTCAATCAAGCCACATAAGAGCTCCGTACATTGGTTGTAAATATCTTTATCCATTAAACTATCTGAATATTTTTTGCATATACCAGTATAAGCCTTTAACTGCTCTGCCATAGTCTTTACATCTAAAGTTTGGACAATCTCACTTATTTTCAGATTGATATCAAGAGCTGTTGAAATAAATTGTTTGTGGTTTAAATAATTCCCAAGTAAGACATTAACAAAGCTTTCTTTTGTTAGTCAATATTCGTCCACTGCTGGGTTTAAGCCTCCCCCAGTGACTGCCACAAAGATTGCTTTTGCCACCCTCATACAGGGTAGACTTTGACGCTACGTCGATCATTACATGGCCGCTATTTCGGCTTTATCGGACATCAGTTCTGCGAGCAAACTAGCCTGGTCTGTCTCATACCACTTAAAATATGCACTTTTTTGGACAAAGTTGGTCACTTTAGTTCCATGATCACATCATCTAACCTATTCACTGTAGTGGTTATAGTGCTTCTTTGGTTCATCAAGAGCTAACAGATTTTTATAATGAAGAATTTATTGAAAGATTCATTTAGGTAGTCAACACTCTCAATCACTCACTCAATTTGAACTCCAGCCCTATTTTGTTGCTATAAAATTTTGTTTTATTACATAGCCTCTTCTACACACAAACGAGGAATGCAAAAGTCATATGTATTGTTTTAAAATATTTCAATATGTGTAGAATATATAGAAAGTAATGACTCAATAAGTCACATGTTCCTTAGGTCTTTTAAACTTAGTTTGTACTACTACAACACTGTGTTTAACTCAACTGTGATAATACCTTTAAGAAGAATATATTGTTGTTCTTCTTCCATCATGTCAAAGATAAAATGTTTCTCTAGTGTCATCAAATAGGTTTGTTGCAGTTCATGACAAGTACGAAATAAATCTTTTAATTCTGTCTCAACAGACTTTAGATGTCTGCTATATAAGCATTCACTGTAATAAAAACATGTAACACATACACATGTTATTCGCTATAATTCTAAAAATATTCTTCAAATCAAATTAATAAAAAAATGTGTACCTGTTTTTACAGTGAGCAAAAGTGTTTAAAATAATTTGACCAGTAGTTGTTGGAAATGTCTTTAGACTTGCACATGACAATGCAATAGTTTCGATAAGATACTTCAGGAAACATGACAATTTTTGTAAGAGAACAATTGCATCTTTCAAGTAACTTTGCAATTCCACACATTGAAGTTCAGTACACTCTACTATAGAACTTATTATTTCAAAACACTGAAAATTATTAATTAGTAATTAATTATAATTACAATAAACTCAAATTAAAGGGTTGTGATGAGGAAGAGCACTCTCCTGACAACTTCAACTCCAAGTCAAAAATTACCTCTACTACATCCTAAGACATTGACTCATAAAATGAAGGATGTAGATCTGGAAAATTAGGTTAAAATTTTTCAACTCAATGACTAAAAAGTATACTATTATAATAACATATAAATAATTGCAACAACTGTACTGTACTACTTCATTGTAACAAATTTTCCATTACCTAACAGAGTCATCATCATCATCTGCCCTGCCCTTTTCCTACCTACTTAGGGTTGGCACAGTATGTACTACTCTCTCATATGTCCAATTACATGTATGATTTCCTGCAGTACATACTGTAATTGGTTTTAGCTATAAATTTTATGGCTGGCCGCCTTCCTGACGCCAAACCTACTCGGAAATTCACCTTCCCTTTCCATCATTACCTTATTAGAAAAAAATACAATTGGGCCTCCGGCACTTGACTCATCAGGCGAAACGCAGAAAATTTCTACTCTATGCCTGTCTTCTGTGAGATCGGCTGAGCGAGCCATCCATGCAACTCTACCGCTGTACTCAACTCACTCTACCTAACAGAGTCATACTTCAAAAACAGTAATTGCCTTCGTTTCCTTAAGGAGTAGTGAAAAGGAAAGTACATTTGTCTTGTTCATGGGGGAAGCCCCACTGTACTGAAATTTATGATATCCTCCAACCGTATTATTATATTTGTATTGATATAAATTGTTTCGCCCACCTGACCAATACAAACGCAGCAATCTTCAAGGCATGATGTAAATTTCTGAGCAAAGGCAGGTTCTGTTAATATACTTTTTGTGTTGAGAAATTTTATAGTTTTTGTCAGTAAAATTTTATAAGGTGCACTATTAAACTGTTATAAATTGAATGTTAAGGAAATTTTTAAATACCAAAAATATTTCGAATAATTACTTAACATTTAAAAAAGGATACGACGGCAGGACTATCTTCCGTCATGCTATTATCTAAGAAAATATCAGAATTCTGAGAATTGTTCATATCAACGTAAATTCAAATGTTACGTTTCGATCCGATAACTCATTAAGTATATACTAAATACAATATATTAAAACTTTTTGTATTATATTATAAAGGACTTCATTTTAGACAACATTCTAAAATAATTTATACGCGTCGGTTAGTCGAAAACCCCGCCAAAATAGTTTACAATATGACATTTGACACAACTAAATAAATGTTAAAGTGCGCGCAAGATACCTCTGCGCGCGACTAGTAGCGTACTTAATGTTGCCAGCTTAGCGTAGTACGTTTACTTTTTCATCCATTGGTGGTAATTTTTATACCACGGTAATGATACCATCTGCGCCGCTCGGTTTCGCCCGCGTTCACTCGCTATATAAATATTATATCCTTCCCTGAGTTTCAAATCACCTTAAACCACATTGATCAGTTAGTTTAGTGACTGAATTTTAGTGATAAAGCATTACTCGATCAATAAATAAAGGTCTACATTAATATTTATAAGAGAAAAAAAATATTTTTTGTTGTAGACAGCGTTCAAGACCCACTTTAGTCTCCTCTGAAAAGCTCCGCATTGCAAATAAACGCAATTTGCCAGCACACAACATGGAAAAAGCAGAAAAACTGAAACGATACGTAAATTGTGCAAAACGACGTATAGAAAATAGGACACATAATAAATGTGTTATGTGCAATGTCCACTTGTGCTTCACAAGTAAACGAAATTGTTTCGTAGAACACCATAACTAACTATTTTACTTTTCTGATAATTTTATTATATTTTTTGTATTACTAAGCAATAAATAAAATACCGATATAATAAACCTAACTCTTCGTTTATTT
The DNA here is from genome assembly GCA_018246295.1 of Papilio alexanor hazarajatica. Lineage (NCBI taxonomy): Eukaryota > Metazoa > Arthropoda > Insecta > Lepidoptera > Papilionidae > Papilio > Papilio alexanor. The sequence goes on from DWLR01001886.1 coordinate 14,456, forward strand.
ACTTTTATGGTCCATAGGGAAAAATATTTCCCATGAAATTATAGGAAACCTATACACTCTGCTATGTTTTTCTGGTGATATTCTCTCACTTTACACCCACAATAGCTAAATATTGTGTTGTATTGGTCATATTTAGTCTTGGACATCTTATGATCCTGTAAGGGTTAATGTAAGAATGTTCGCAGCGTCAAAATGTATCTTGGCCTTCAAGCAGCTATATCGCTGCGTTCTATTAATAATTTTTACAGCCTATTGTTCAATAGATGCAACAGCCGGTAGCGATTGACCAAAATTAAACAATTTGACTTCGATATTTCGGTTCCGTATTTAATCCATAGTTACAATCCATAACTGAGTAACAATTTAAACAATGTTCACTAAATGCAGCAGCCGGTGGTAATTGAGCTGCAACATACAAATAAGAAAAAGGTCGACTTATCAACGCGGTGCAATATGGCGGGCAGTGTTGCCAACTCCCGCGCCGAGCCACTAGGGATGCGCTGCAACATATATATATATATATATATATATGTGTACTTTTTACAGTCTTTAAAATAGTTCTCAATGACGTCCTGTCATATTTGATTATTAATTAATATCAATAAACTTTATTTTTTGTTAACCATTGAATAATTTGCCTATAGTGCACTTGTCAAACTCGTCTAAATTATCAATTTTTTTTTCCGGTTTCTCGTCTTACCAGAGGTCACAATTTTTGAATACGAAGCTGCTGCATTAACCTCATTGGTTATTTGGGTGACAATCCATTCGAAGACCCCTATAACAAAACATCAACAATGCTTACTATTATAAAACTGACTGACCGGTTGGCACAGTGACAAGACACTTGCCTCTCGCGTCGCAAGTTGTGGGTTCGATTCCCACCCAAGCCAAACATTTGTGTGCATGAACATGTCTGTTTCTCTTGAGTCTGGATGTAAAAGAACGGTGGAACATATTGCAATCGCCAACCGGCCTGCCAAACGTGGCGATTATGGCACATTTCCCCCAATGATTTGATCAACGGACAGCAGTGGACGATCGTAGGCCAAGGTGTGTGTGTGCGTGTGTGACATACAAAATATATACTAAGATAACATTAAAAATAATAAAATGGTAAGTTACTAACAAATATTGAAAATGAGGAGTTTTGTAGTTATGGCAGCTCCAAAAATGACTTGTCAAATATGTAACGCGGGCTCAGACTTTATTTATTTTTTATTTGTTTTTTTGCTTTCACACTTCAGTGTATTTAGCCACTGACAAGTTCAAAACTCGGGAACCAAATTGCGCAAAAATTGTAGGAATAAAGGAGCGGAATTTGGATAGAGGATCAGTAATGCATTATACAAGTATTAACTAATTATTATCTAAAATATATTAACAAAAATAAACTACTGTAATATGTACTAAATATACTATACTACGTATTTTAAATTTTAATATTATTTTCATTAATACATTTTGATAGTAATTTATACACATTTTTGTTGGGGTCATACAGTAGGCATGTGACAGATGTGGGTAATGGTAAGTGGTAATTTAATGAACAGAATTAGACTGTTCGGAAAAGAAGATCTATCATATAGAGGGCAAGTAAACAATATATGGTTCAAATCCCCTACGCCAGTACCACAAGAACAGACATCAGTGTCTATAATTTTAAGCTTAGCAAGGTGGACAGGCGAACAATTATGTCCCAGTCTCATTCTTATTATTATGCTACTACACAATTTATTTAATTTTATTGTAAAGAACCATGACTTTGAGCCATGTTTCTGATAGGGCTATAATATATGGATCATATTTATTTATAAGATATATTAAATCACTTTTTTTACTATTTACATTTCTACAGTTCCATTGTAGTATCTTTTGTACCTTGTCCATAATTATGTTTAATATTATTATAAATTTGATTTAATATATTTAATAGAATAGCAACGCTGCTATTACCGAACAACGCTGTTCGGTAAAGTACATGAATTTTTGTCTGCAAGTAGAGAAGATATTAACATATTAATTAAATCTGAAATTGACAATGTTTGTTCCTCTTGCAAGGTGAATGCAGAACCATTTGCGGATTGAATGTGAGGATCTTTTACGATAGCATCATGTGCAGCTTTATCATATGCCTTTGTTACTGGCTTTTGTAATATGCTATGTGGTTTAGAAATAAATGTTTTCTTATAAGAGTTTTGAGTATGATGAGCAGGAGAACTTTGTATGTCTGTATTATTATGGAAAGTGTGAGAGGATGTAGGTATGGGATTTGAAGTTAATACATCAGCATATGATCTTGAGCTGGTCGGGTGTAATTTAGATGCTTCTGCATATGAAATGCAGTTTTGAGCCATTGATAATTTAATCTGTTTTTGTCTTAAAAACTCTGGGCAA
>DWLR01001887.1:0-16850 GCA_018246295.1 Papilio alexanor hazarajatica
TGACCCGACACTGTACCGAAGATATCCCGGACGTCAGTCTCGACGAGATTAGTATGGCCCTCAAACAACTTAAGAACCAGTTCGGGAAATTGCGAGATATCCTCTCGTTCCAACATATACCGCAGTGTCTCAAGACGAAAGTCTTTGAGCAGTGTGTGTTGCCAACGATGACTTACGGTACGGAGACGTGGCCCCTCACTGCGGGCAACATTAGACGGCTCAAAATCACTCAAAGGGCAATGGAAAGGGTAATGCTCGGAGTTTCTCTGCGGTATCGCATCAAGAATGATGTGATATGCAGTAGAACCAGAGTAACCGACATTGCCCGAAGAATTACAGACCTAAAGTGGCAATGGGCCGGACCCATTGCTCGCAGAACGGATGACCGATAGAGCCGAAAGGTAGAATGGCGGCCACGCACAGGTCGACGCAGCGTGGGCTGGCCTCCCACCAGATGGACCAACGATCTGGTCAAGGTTGCAGGAGTGCGCTGGATGAGGGTGGCGGAGGACTGATCTTTGTGGCGATGAATGGGGGAGGCCTACGTCCAGCAGTGGACGAATATAGGCTGAGATGATGATGATGATGAGAATCTGGCAAATGGTATCTTGCCATTGCCAGTATCATGTACTGATATATCAATTGATGCGTATTGATAGCAATAATTGCCCTTCATAAAATGTATGATCAAGGTATTGAAGAACGTGTTCTCAGTATCAATGCAATTTAGCTCGCTTGGCGAACAGTATAGGAGCTTCTTGAGGGGAATTACGACCTCAACAATTAAAGCTTCTTCCTTATCGCCTTAGTACCCAGTACTCCGCAAAATAGAACTGGAACCTTTGCTGGTACAAGTCTTGAAGGGTAAGGGGGTCTCTGAATAATATAAATAGAAACTGTGTTTAATTGAAAAGCCTGAAAAATAGACCGACAATGTATATGTTACGGTCAAAGTGAATAACTGGTAATTTATCATAACGCCAGACCACTGTGATAAACAGCGCTTGACGTATCATCAAAAACTTATCAAACGTAACAAACCATTTTTTTTTCTTTAATAAACATGATTTTTTATACGATTTTTATTGTATTTTCAATAATATCATTTTACTACCATGTCCAATCTAACGAACCTAACATGTTTTTTTTATAGAAGGTGGCGGCAAACTAGCAAATGGTCGCCTAAGTGACCGCTACCCATGGACATCTGCAACAATCATTTGCGAGTTGCAGATGCGTTGCCTACCTTTAGATATAGGAGGGGACGGACAGAAAATGGAAATTTCCTTCTCCTATCCATCCCCCTCCCCGTCAAATCCTCTTTCCCTTCCCACCCTTTCCTTATAAAAAAATGTGGGAAGGGAAAGAGGACTAAAACTAGGCCTCCAGCACCTCGAAACGAAAAACACCTCTACTTCACGCCTGTCTTCTGTGAGTCTTGTCTTGAATTGTCTTGCATTCTATTTTAATTGATGTTAATAATTCCATTGTAAATAAACAAATAAATAAAAAACTTAAATTGTAATGTAATACAAGTAAAATATGAATTCAAAATTTGACTCTGATAGTTTATAAACATTATTTTCAAAATTGCATTTGAGATGTGAATATATGAACATATCAATATCGCTTGTAGTGGATATTGAGTGAAGGAGTGAATGAAGTGATGGGTTACCTAAACTCCTAAGCGGCTACAAAGGCGGCCGTGAAATCCATCGATGCAAAAGAGGCACAAACACATAACATATCAAGGTGACATGTTACACTTGAGTTGCTCTATCAGGCAGTGCGGGGTAATAAGCAAGGCGGCGGAAGAGACCTCGGTCCAACGGTGGATTCTCAGTTCTCCAGGAGAGACACTGCCTTGACCTTACGTGGCCGCCAGTCGAAAAATATATAGCCAACATGTTTTCTCCTCACATAATTCTGATCCCGAATAATGGGAAAAGAGAATGAAAAAGAAGTTTACTGATGTCTTGCACAATTAGCTTAATTTTCTCCCGAATTGTATTTCTCTTTAAGATAACGCGAAGGCACTTGCTATGCACTACTGCATTTTAAAACTTAAACTTTCATGCAAACTTAACATAAAGTTTAGACGCGATAGAAAATAGTGCTAAATAATTCTTTTTTTTTTTTTCTTACAAAATGAACTGATGCTCCCCAAATATCCAATAATAAATAAAAATATTTCTTCTTATAAGCTACTGGATGAAAGTTTTTTATGGTGCTCGAAACTTTCAAAGTCATAATGAAATATGATTCGCTCTTGTAATGGCTGTTCTGGTATTGTGTATACCTTCTACGAGTTTTTCTATGTAACGATTATTATTGTGGTGAAAATTTTGTTTCCGTCTTGGTGGATATAAATGGTATGTACTAAAGAACTAAGAAATATGTAAATGTAACTAAGAAATTAATCATCATCAATGACTTACATTTTGATCGCCATAATGATAATTATTATTGTAAATGTAAAGATTAATACTTTGTTTGTCTTTGCGTTCAGTTATTTTTGCATTGTTCCTGTGCTAAATGTTATACACAGTGCCATCTATGCAGGTAAAAAGCTTTTTAGTTCGAGATACTTTCAATTTCGTTTACAACGCCATCTAGCAGCGGTTTTACGAAATAAATCTAAAACTTGAACTGAACAGAAGTCAGCTTTCAGTTGATAGAGGGCGAAACTAGTTTTGCCTTTCATCTTATAGATGGCGCTATTTTTCCTAAATGCAGAACTGAAAATATGAAACAATTTTCAGATAGATTTGAATAATTCTGATTTTTATTAGTAATTTTAAGTTTTATGAGTGTAACGAACCTAAAGAATATAGCCCAATAAATAATCTTAGAAAAATAAGAATAGGTAAAAATAAATGATAAAATAACAAAGTAAGTAAAAAGAAAACAAAAAAAAAAAAAATAGAAATAACAAAAATGATAGGTAAGCATGCTTGCATGCTTGCATTTTGAAAATATTTCATGAAATGTTTTCACAATTACAGGAATCAGTTCCTAAGTTCTCAAGGTTAGAATCATGAAAATAATAATCGCATTATGGTTGGACGGGAAAGTCTGGTTGAGACAGGTACCGGACGTGCATATCGGCGACCGCAGTCCCGTACAGCGCTGTGGTCTCATCTACGAAACCAAAATTCAATTTGGAAATATTTGAAACAAACGCAGCTACACGTCACGTTTACTAAGCTGTTGCGGTTTAAATTAATAATCTGTGTTCAGACTGACGTCGCACAAAATCCAACATCTTAGTTAAGGAAACAATTAGCCAATAACAATTTTTCTCAATGTCACTTCGTGCAAGTAATTACTGACCAAAAATGACCGAAGATGATTTAAACAAAAAAAATTATATATATATACATATATATATAGTTGTTTTACATATTTATACTGTGAATTGACATTTGTCCGTAAAATTATTCCGCAAATGTTCCAACGAATTGCATTTTAATAATTTAAAAAAATGTCGATTAACGCCAAAAAGATAATGCGACTTCATTTTTCATGATCTGATATGAATCAAGTACAGGCGAATGACCACAATAGCCATATATTATAAGAAGTATGTCCGTAATTAAAAATGCGATAAATAAACACGAAATGAAAATTACTCTTATTAAACCGATTAAAAGTACGTAATTACACGCTATTAAATAATGGAATACTTTGTTACTTTTAAAGGATTGAACAGAATTAAAATGAAACTTACCTTTAATTAAGATTGTAAGATTTTTGTTCAGAAGAACACCGTTTGTTACATTAAAAGTTTTACCTCTAATTTCATTGTTGGGCGAAACGATTCGAATAGTAGTGCAACATGAAACTAACGTTTCGACTTTTAAGTTACATGGTTCGTAAACGCTTTCTTGCAATAAAATCAAGGTGATTTGCGTAATTAAAATTAAATGTACAATTTAGATATAAAATGAAAACATAAGACTTCGACGCACATGGAAAGTCCATTACGAATTACTCTATATTTTTTCTTTGTATATTTATAAAATTATGCAATTTACTTTTGAGACGTTACAATGTACAAATCTACTGCAGTATTATAAAAGTGAAAGTAATTTTCTCTATTAGTATATCAGTTATTAACACTTCAAATGGTTTAACAACATAAGCTTCTGAGCCAATTTTTTTGTTATAAATATCATACATAAATAATCATGATTTTTGGGCATATCTCGATAGAAATGTTCTGATGGCAAAAATTTTCAGTTCATAAAACTTTAAGAACCTTTTCATAAAAATAACTTTTTATAATTTAAATATGGTGACTTTGAGTTTCAAGCACAAAAGTAGGCACTATTATATTAATAATATTATACTTATTTTTCTTTATTCGTTAAGCAGTAATGAAAGTGATCTTAATAAGTTCAAATTACAATACGTACCATTTTTATTAGATAACGTGTAAATTTAAAACACCTTTATATATTGAAATATATTATAATGAAATATGTAAAATACACATCTACCCAATATGAATGTATTTAAGTCCATCCTATTACCCAATAGATTCGGATAAAATCGGTTTTCACTTTCATCATTTGCATTGACAGAGTCAAATTTTGTCACCTAGCTGAACTGTTAGTTTTATTTCTTATTGTCGGTAGAAGAGATCCTGAGAGGATGTAATATGTCTAACTGAATTGTTTAAAATCCATTACCAATCAAATAATCATGTTTATTGATTTATAATTAAGAAGCGAGGAAATTAATCATGAATGTGATGTTTCACAGCTTCTCTTGAAAATGAAAAACTTTAAACCTGAATTTGTAAAACACAAGTGAGTTATAAGAATTCCCCGAAACGTAATCCTGATCATTTTTTCATTACGGGCGCAAATGTTTGTATGATATTATTAGATCTTCACATTGTATGACAATTTCAAGACCGGAAACAGTACAGGTGTTATGGTAAGGTTTGGTAAATTTTTGTGGCGTCGAAATCACAAATTTACACAGGTCCTATTGCCGTCCAAAGAGAATACAAATTAAAGTAGTGATATTTGTAGTTTTTGTAGTAGTAGTGATATTTTCGTAATAAATCTTTAATAAAAATTGCGTAAATCTAAAAATAGAATGAATTTAATTTTTAGATTTACGCATTTTTTTTTACTGAAGTTAACTAACTAACTTCAACTGCAGTTAAAATCAATATATTTGACCGTTATTTAAAACAAAACCAAAAGTTTAACAGTTTTTTTTTATCGACATTGGGAGATAGATATATGACGAAAGGAGCTTTTTATTTATAAATATTTACAAATAATTTCACCGACAAATGTTCTCTTAGCCATGGAAGTTTTAGGGAGTGTTTGATATATTTTAGAGGTAAAGAAAGAATAACAGCCAAGGCTTCGCCACGCATTTTTTGGCTAATCGTAGCAAAACCGTGACATGAAGGCTATGTGATTACTGTTTTAGACTTACTTGTAAATTTGATTGTTATTACAATAATTAGAGCATTAGGATAAATTGTTGATATTTATTTCATTATTTCGATACTTTTGGTCGCCTTTCTCTATAATCTCAATTAGTTCTTTAGAGCCAAAACTTACGCCATCATGATAAAGAAGCAAGTTTACTTTCTGAAAACATGAACCTATCAATGTTTTACGTTATTTTACACAGAGGACTACGGAGGAAATCTATTAACAGTATTATACATAAACTGACAAAACATAGCTTTTGATCCTAACAAAAGATGCTCTTTAAATTATAACTATCTATATCAAAATGCCTGCCGGGCACTTTCAGGAAGGAAAGAAATAAATCTATGTAAGGGATAAGTTATGCGGACAATACTTTACGGAAGGCTCTCACGGAGAGTTAAGTTTGCTAGACTAATACAAAAAAACGTAATCCATCGCCTTTATATGGTTGTATTTGAAACTATAGGTGCAATCGTTCGCTTTTTGTAATCTTTAGTATCGGGCAAACGTTGATATTCAATATGATAAGTGTATATAATAATATTTAGAGAATTATTTAAGTCAGTGTAATAAATACCAATTCACTTTTGCACAATTCATTGGTATGTGGTATGCTGGGACCATTTTACTATCAAATTAATAATGCAATAAATAATGCAAATGGATAATAGCTGAATGCGCAAAATAAACATTGTATTGCATTAGAATAAAAGTATTCTTTGTTTATGATTTATAAAACACATATTACTCTTTTAAAAACTGCTCATCCTCAAATAGAGTGAATGTTATGATCTGTACCAACCACCTTATGGTTACCATTATGGTTTAACATTCTAAAACGAATATATCTTATCGATTATGTATCTGGGCTTAAAATGCTTGAATAACCACATGATATTTTTTAAAACACTTTTGCTCGCTTTTAAACATCACTTCTGTATAAAAACAGTTTTAGACGGAAGATTGTGTTTTGTTGTTACATTTACAACGTTGCGACTTAAGGAATACGGAGTGACAATTACTAAGAACGGTGTTTCCATCTCAGGCGTCAGAGTTGACAGCACTTCTATGTATTGTTGTCTGATTAAGAATAGACGCTGATATCTTTGGACTGCCTTTCTTAAATTAAGCGACACTCATCGATGTCTAATACTGTGGGCGTAAAATAAGAATGGGATAAGAGAGATTAAATTATATTCCCAAGGAGAGTTGGCGTCAGGCAGGCGGCCTGCCGTAAAACTATAAACAAAACCAGTTGCAGTATGGACTACGTTAGAATGCAGGATACATGGAAGAGTAGTACATATTGCGCCAACCCAACGCAAGTGGGAAAAGGGCAGGGAGATGATAAAAAGATTAAATAAACTTGTACATTTATATTGTTCACGTTTTACTAAACATTTGCACATGACGCCGGTAATTTTTTTCTTGTTGTGTATAATTTCAAACGTATAATCGAAAAAAAAGTGGTAGATACAGACCAGCTTGAAGTATAAGTCAGTTGATCATTAGTTCGAAATGCAAACAATGGACACTAGCTGTCTGAAAAATTTCGTAATATGTTTCCGCGTATAATAATTTCGATAATAAGCATGTACAAAAATTTGTTACTGTTAAAACATATGACACTACCATTGCAAGCGATATTGTAAATTAAATTTTTGTATGTATACTTTCCCTTAAAAAAGAAGGATCAACGAAATTCTACGAACTTCTTACTACCTATATACATAAATTTAAATCTAATATAAGTATATAAATCTAAGCACAGAATTTCATCAAAATAGTTTTCGAGATGCTGCTCTTTAATTAAGAATGGTTGGCTTTATAATATTTAAAAGATAGATTAGGATTAATAACGTTTCGAATTCTGTATACGAATATTTCGAATATTAACATCGCATTACATTTGCAGGCAGCATTCGGAGGCACGTTCTCAAATGTCAAAGACGAAATACCATAAATAAGGCGCTGCAGATCAAGATCACAAAGGACTCGAATTACACCCTCATACGTTGGGAATGTGCGCCCTGGTTATCGAAATACATACAGACGTAACAATCCCGATTATATTTATGCATCTTTCTATAAAGAATTTGTAGGAAGTTCTAACAATTAAAAGAAAATCAGTAAATCTATTCACGTACCAATAGCAAATTTGAATTGTGTTTAACAAGCACATACGCAACGTTTTATGTGCAACAAAATGGACTTTCGACCGAAATAGATTATAACCATTTAATCATGTCAATATCAAACTCATTTGCATGGTGCACTAAAATTTTATGTTAGTTTCTTTTACAATGAAAAGTTTTTAGAAAGTCTTTAGAACTTAGGACATATAATTCATAACCTAAATTAAAAAAAAATCGTTTACTGTAATAGTTATAAATCATTTATTGCTATTATTTCGTTTAAATTTACTGCCGGATATATAAAAAATAAGAACTTACTAGCTTAACAGATGTAGGCGTCGCATTGCTGCTTCAGTTTATTTTCTACTTATCATTTTCGTATTAATATTGTTATTAGAATACAAAGTTCATCATCAGCTCAATCATTAGTTACGTGTTATTTTTTTGTGGACGTACACAGTTAGACTATAGATTCGAAGAATTACTAATGAAAATTTTCTTTTTCAGAAAATTTAAGTAAAGTAGTTGTATATATAAATGTAAGGTAATACATCTAAAAATTATTAATTGATGAATCTGATACAACTAAATCGCTGCCAAAATATCTACATATATGGATAAAATCTGATATTTAGGAATAAAAAAGGGCTACGCCTAGAGTTTAATTAGTACGTTTTAAAATCCTTACCCCATTTACACAATCCGTACGTTGAAAATTGCAGAGAAAAAGCTTCTCGAGTACTGTATTTTATTTACAACTCCATAACAACACAGGAATGTTTTATGTAGTTAGAATATTTTTTATTGTGCAAATGAAAAAAAAAAACAAACAGCAAGTATTTTTAAAAGTAGAAGTACACTCTTACTTAAATGCTTAATATTTTTGACAGCCTTTGCGCCTTTCACATTTAGTCGGAATTCAAGTACGAATACATTTTACATTAGTCATATATAGTATATATATTTCAAATAAATGAAGTTTGTTTGAAATATGTATATACATATATATGACTTACTCCAAGTTCCGTGACTTAATGAAAGCCACTGTAGGATTAAGAAATGTTTAAAGAGCGTTGTAAGGTGGCGGCGCGGGTCGAGAGTACGTCATAGCGCCTTGACCCGGCGCCCACCCGCCCTTAGCGCCTGCACTTGCCACTCACTTCACTTTGTTGCTGTTTTAACTTTTAAAAAAGAGTTATTAGAATCTCTAAACGCTGTAAGGATAGTCCGATCCACACAATATTTTTTAAGCTTGCATATAGTGTATGTTGGGTATCTCTACAAGTTGATATATGATAATTAAAGCCTTTACGTTATACGAATAGTACTTTATGCACTTTTAATTGAAGTAAGAAGCGATGTAGAGTTCTAGTCTAAATGCATCTCGTTACGAGTTTCATGCTTACTCATAGATAAATGAGTATAAAGCGGAAATTTTAATTACTTTAATATAACGTTAAAATATTGCATATTGTAAAATGTTAAGTCTGTTTCGCTAAATGTTATTCTTTTAGTGTATTACCATAGACATTTGTTATTCACTCAAGGTCTCTCGAGTAAAGCCTAAAAAAAAGGTTATGAACGATTTATGTTCGTGGTAAAATATGTTCAAGACAGAGAAAGCAACCAAGCCGCTAAACAAAAAAATATATTTGACATAATAATCGCAGTCAGTTTGAAAGAGTACGTAATTTTCTTCGGAGACAAAATGTTACGTAAGAGTCGCGACCAACATCGCATATATTAATTATCAGTCGAAGTTAATAATTAAATTTGAACTTCGAAACGTGCCAAGTTTGTTATTTCATTGTATGCTTCTCTTCTACACATGTTCTATAAATTTAAGGCAGTAATTTATTTTTAGACGTCTTAACTTAGAACGGTAAAATGCAATTTTGATATGTTAATATGGTTCATTATTATTGACTTTATTTTCGTTTTCTTATATATCTTGCTATGTGACAAGGTGAATAGGATAGTCATTCGTAAAATCACGTAGTAAATACGGCAAGATCGAGTTTTTGCCAGATACATCAGACAAATTGTTTGGTCATCCTTCTAATTTCATTAGCTTGTGCTTTTCAGATGAAATCGCGAAAACGTATAAAAGAACTCGTCAAAGAAATGCGTAACAGGACCTCGTCTTAAGACACAAATCAGAGTCGACAATAAAATATATCTCTACCTGGTTTAGGAATTGAGGTGCTAAGGGACGATTGCAAAACTAACGAAAGGTTGTTTTATGTTTAGATATTATTATGCTAGTAATTACAAGTCGGGTGCTTATCTAAACTAAAACAGTTTACAGAGTACCCCTGATGTTTATGGAAACTAAATTTTGATTTATGTTTGTTGAAACAATCCTTACATCTGAGGATAAATTTTATAGCATTCAGTTGGGATTACACAATGAATATATTATTCAGTATTATTGAAATTATAATATTCACAATGACATCCTAAAGATGATATAAGGAGTACCAGTAACCAACCGTAGATGTATGAAAGTAGAAGAAGCGAGAGAAGTGAGCCAGGATCAACGCAAGTGTAGATACATATGCTCTGCCTACCCCCGTGGGTTAACGTTATGTTACATATTAATCAGAAGAGTAAAATAGGATTTTTAATACAATGACCTCAGATCAATTAGATTCACACTTAATAAATTAAGATAACATACTTCCCTGTCCCAGATAATACCAAATACGATTTAATAGAATCAAAAAGTACATATCATCCTTGGTTGGAAACGGTGTTCTTTTTCTAGGATTTGTGGTTCATCAAATCATATAATGGCGGTTATCTAAATCACGATTACAGACTGCAGTGTGCAAACTTTCGCAGTGTCGGACTTTTAAGACAGCTATGAGTTTTATTACCCAGGTTTTTATGGATCGTTTTGTTTATCCTATATAAGGGAGTCTACCCTAACAGACAAAACCATTGTGTATGACTGCTCTAATATATGGTAAAACAGCAGGTACTCGTTCAACTGTAGTAGACTTTTCGCTTGCGGAGCATGTGTCATGTGGAAGTACTCGTAGGTAGTTGTCAAGAAGTACTCCCTTCACATGTTGGAACTCATATTAATTAAACAGGATAAAATCTATACAACTATTTTAATTTCAAAGTCTAATATTCGTGTAAATATAAGAAATCAAAATTGGAGTAATTATATTAGTATTTCGTTTCAAGAAGAAATTACATTACATTACAAAAGAAGCTTTTTCTCAGAAGTTCTATAAGAAGATATGTTTGATATTATTAACTATGTAGTTACATGAGTACCACCAGCAATTGTATATAGAAAGTAAAAATACGCTAAAGATTATATCACGTCAACTAATATCATAGTACATAACAAACTAATATTTTATCTTTGATTCCTTTTAAAACAAGTACGGGAGTGTGCATACAGTACGCTTCTAAATAGCTTCCGAGCACTCTGACAAGGGCTTAGAAAAGAAGTTTCAGGAAACTCATAAAAAGGGATTCTATTCAAAGGACATCTGTACATACATGATACAGGAAATATATCTCAATATGCTCGTATATCGATATCGCTCGAATTTCTGTAGGGTAAAAATACCTCATTTTGTGAATTTTTGATATCAGACGTTAAGTCAGTGTCATATTTATTTATTTAAATAATACATCATCATTATCATCTCAGCCTATGTTCGTCCACTACTGGATGTAGGCCTCCCCCATTGATCGCCACAAAGATCGGTCCTCCGCCACCCTCATCCAGTGCATTCCCGCAACCTTGACCAGATCGTCGGTCCATCTGGTGGGAGGCCTGCCCACGCTGCGTCAACCTGTGCGTGGCCGCCATTCTACCTTTCGGCCCCATCGGTCATCCCTTCTGCGAGCAATGGGACCGGCCCATTGCCACTTTAGGTCTGCAATTCTTCGGGCAATGTCGGTTACTCTGGTTCTACTGCGTATCACATCATTCCTGATGCGATCCCGCAGAGAAACTCCGAGCATTGCCCTTTCCATTGCCCTTTGAGTGACTTTGAGCCGTCTAATGTTGCCCGCAGTGAGGGGCCACGTCTCGGTACCGTAAGTCATCGCTGGCAACACACACTTCTCAAAGACTTTCGTCTTGAGGCACTGCGGTATATGTTGGGACGAGAGGATATCTCGCAACTTCCCGAACTAGAACTGTCCTAGGTAGATATACTCGTCAACAACTTCGAGAGTACGGCCTCCGATGGCTATTGGAGTGGATGGAACATGGACGTTCGACATCACCTTCGTCTTGTCCATATTCATTCTAAGACCCACTCGTTCGGAGGCTCTGTTGAGATCGTCGAGCATTATACTGAGTTCCTCCATGGTCTCGGCCATGACTACAATATCATCGGCAAAGCGCAGGTGGTTGTTGTACTCGCCATTGATGTTGATGCCAAGTCCTTTCCAGTCTAGGACCTTGAAAATGTCTTCCAACGCCGCGGTGAAGAGTTTCGGGGAAATAACATCACCCTGTCTTACACCGTGCTGCAGTTGGATAGGTTTCGTGTCCTGACCCTGTACTCGGAATGACATATTGGCGTTTTCGTACAAATACCTCAGCGCATCGATGTATCGGTAGTCAATTTGGCACCTCTGGAAGGACTGCAGTACTGCCCAGATCTCGACCGAATCGAAGGCTTTCTCGTAGTCCACAAACGCTAAGCAGAGTGGCAGGTTATACTCCTCGGACTTCTGTATAACCAGCTTCTGGAGAACCACAAGTGCCGGTTCCCCAGCTGCCCTTAGTAATTCTGCTGTAACCCTGTCATCCCCCGGTGCCTTATTGTTCTTAAAATGTTTGAGGGCCATACCATTCGCATCGAGACTGACGTCCGGGATATCTTCGGTACAGTGTCGGGTCAATCTGGCTCTTGGATCTTCTGCCAGATCTGTGACGGGTTTCTGCGTTGCGTAGAGCTGTCCATAGAATCTCTTAACCTCACCCAAGAGCTCAGGTATGGATGAAACAAACCTGCCCTCTTCAGCTTCGATAGCCGGCTTTGCCCAATAGACAGATCTCGGGCAAATACTTTGGAGCCTTTGTTCCGCTCGATAGCCTATTTAATACGGTTTACATTAAAGAGGCGTATGTCGTGTTTAATTCTCTTCGAAATCTGTCTATTTAGCCGCCGGTATCGTTCCGCATCATCCGAAGAGAGCAGGATCATCCCCCGTCTTTTCTTCATGAGCTCCAAAGTGTGGTCTGAGAGCTTCTTGGACGCGTTTGTATGGTGGGTCTTAAAGAACTTGGAACCCACCGTCTGAACAGCCTGCACGAACCCGTCATTCAGATCGTCCACGCTACTTCCCAGGCATTCGAACCGGTTTTGGAGTTCGAGCTGAAAGCTGTCGGAACCTTGGATATGGACGGGTGCTGGTCGGAGCGTAGACTTAATCAGCCGAATTCGCTCAAGCTTTATGTTGTTATTCAATGTGCCTCGGACAAGTCGGTGATCGCTGCCAGTTTTAATCGTATTGATCACTGAGACATCATTAAATATTTGCTTCTTCGTCGAAATGATAAAGTCTATCTCATTTTTCGTAGCACCGTCGGGGCTCATCCAGGTCCACTTCTTGTGCTCTCGCTTCCTGAAGAAGGAGTTCATCATATAGAGTCCCTCCTTCTCCATGAAGCCGGCCAGAAGGCGGCCCCGGTGGTTCCGGTGTCCATATCTGAACTTGCCCACTCGAAGTTTGTCTCTGTCCCGTTTGCTCAGTTTCGCGTTGAAGTTCCCTTTTAATACTTATAAATTGTATAAATAAGCTTCAATTTAACAATTGAGCTTGCACTAGTATATGGTTAAAAACAATAGTCCAATGGCTAATTGGATTTATTTTTCTTTGGCTTTAGATTTCCACCTAAAATCATTGTGTGAAACCATGCACAGCTTTTATTAAAATTAGTCAACGTTCTAATATCAAATCCCAAGATTTTGTCGTAGAAAGAAGATTTCATATTTTAATATATGTCCATAAAAGTGGAGTTCCGTTACCATGAGAATAACAATTTTCTTTTCTAAATGTGAGCAACGTATAGGCAAACAAACTGATAATTAATCTGAAGCTCTACAAGCCTTTCTTTTAATTAACGCTCGTAATTTCAGTGTATATCTGCGCCTTTAATTTTGATAACTTACATATCTCGCCGCCTTTTAACCAGATAATAATTATTTCCACGAACTCGTAGTATGAACAAAGAGGTTTATTAATATGCCAGATGTTAGATGTTATTTTAGGTATTTATTAATATTAAAAAGTAGACTCTAACGACTTTTTGTATAGGAACGGGTTGTCAGAAAACAGTGTACTATCATATAACGCTAACAGCATAGTAATGTATTCAGGATACGTAATAATACGTAAGAACCCTACATCATACGCACTTCATACAATTTAATCTAGTTTAACCTTTCACCTGAGCCTACGATCGTCCACTGCTGGACATAGGCCTCCACATCATTGGAGGAAATGTGCCATAATCGCCATGCTTGACAGGCGGGTTGGCGATCGCAGTATGTTCCACCGGACTAAGAAAAGGTCGCTGCTGCCCGTTTTCCGGTGGTCTTTACATCCAGACTCAAGACAAACGGCCATGCTCGTGCACACATATGTTTGTCCTGGGTGAGAATGGACGATTATAGGCAGCGATTAACTGACAGGAGGGTAAAGTTTCTTGCTGGTATGTTTTTTACCAGGCCAC
Organism: Papilio alexanor hazarajatica; assembly: GCA_018246295.1. Taxonomy (NCBI): domain Eukaryota; kingdom Metazoa; phylum Arthropoda; class Insecta; order Lepidoptera; family Papilionidae; genus Papilio; species Papilio alexanor. Next base: position 14,316 of record DWLR01001887.1, read on the forward strand.
TCAGAAAGTATTGTCAATAAAAGTTTTTATATATGACAGACTGGCCAGTTATAATCTATTTTGAAAATATGATTTTTTTAAATAGGTACGTTGCAATTTCAAAATTTTCCTCCACATTTTTAGCGAGCTAATTTAAGGCGAGGTGATAAGTCCTGGATTTATCCTGATACAATCCAGAAACGAAGCGCCTGTCAATGGTTTGGGTGTTTCAAAATGAATCAACGCCTACCAAAGTGAAGCGATCTAAATCCGGAGGAAAGATTTTGATCACCAGCTTTCAATTTGATTTGCTACTTGATGTGGATTCCTTTACAGAACAAAAGAAGCACCAACGCCGAACGATATACTACCAAATGGTTGGCAGAAGTTTTCTCTGTTGTGAGCCACAAGCGACCAAACACATGGCTCCTCAACACGGGCTACTGCTCCACCACGAAAACGCACCCGCTCAAAACGAGGAACTTCCTTGACAGCACGCCGGTCTAACTCTTTAAAACGTACTCTGTATAATAACACCCCTCTGCAAAAATCTAAGCTATTCTATGATGGGATACAAGAATAAAATAGTGTAGATAGATAGAATATTCTTATTTCCAAATTTTAATATTATCTTGCATATAAGTAATGAACAGAAAAATAAGCCGAGACGGCTCATTTATCGGGAGTAGTAATTTGATCCAACTTGAACAGAAGCAATTTCAGTTACACGGTTTGCTTGCAGCGTAGCGAATTTTTTCTGATGAAAGTTTACGAATAAAAATCGCAATCAGTATTACATTTTATTCGCGCGCTAGTCTCTCAATGTGACAAGTTAGTAATCAAGGGATGAGCGAGAACTCATTTAACGACTACGTATAGTGATCCAAGAGATGGATTGTTACTACATGATGAATGTGAGTACTATTACAATGCCGAGAATAAACTACTAAGGGCTTTGCGGTTTATGATTTTTAATACAATAAAACTATTTCATTTAGTATAATGAAAATTATTGGTAGTAAATACATTTGAATGGTGTTCATACGCCACGAAAAAATGACGCTGCAGTCACTGACATATTTTCTTGAAATTAAGATGAATTTTTAAAGTTGCAAAAAAGAAACAAAGAAAAGACGAATGTATTTTAAAGTGGCATTCTTGCTCAGCGCAGGTAAGAAAGTATATAAGAAATAAAGTATAAAGCAGTTCACGGTACGGTTACTTCTATCTCGGGGTAAAGACTTTAAAAGGCCATGTATAAAGTTGTAACATAAAATTTTATCGAGGTACACGATGTTTACAAATAACTTACACAATAATTTTAACAATCTGTGCAACAGTGCAATTTTAAAATAACAAACTGAACCGTATTTCATAGATATGACACAATATTGCATTTATAACGATAATTTTGTTACGATGGTGCCAGTTGTAAAACTGCCAGTAGTAATGAAATAACGGCTCAACACGTAACGCGCGGGCTCTGCAATGGAACAAACTAAATAGAATTTGATAATGATGAAGTGTTCAACAAAGTTAAAAATTTGTTATATTCTAAATCAAAATAAAAATTTTATGTTAGAACAAAATCCGGCTATACCTTAATTCCTGAACAAATAAACGATGGAAATGTGTATATTTAAATTGTTTAATGGGTAACCCGTATTAAAAAAATGTTTACATAAAGTGTTTTGTATGAAACGTAATTAACTGAAAAGTAATTTCGACACAGACTCACGTACCAACGTTATTAAAACAATATTTTCAGAATATTGTAACAATATTGGATTTTACAGAAGAGTGATTAATATCAAAACATAAATCTACGTTTATTATTTATTTGTAATAAAACTAAAATGTTATGACTAAGAAATAGTACAAGTATAAACGTGTTCGAAATATATTAATTTTAATAGAAATCGAGCTAATTTTATTTTCTTCTACAATAAATGGAAGAAGAGAACATGGGTGATGTCGGTAAACAGGTCAATAAACGAGAGCTGATAATTATATTATAGAATGGTTTACCTTATTGAATGAAGTGACAATATTTTACACTTAAATTATTTGTGTAAATTTAATTAAATATATACATATATATACGAATATGCGACTAACATGGGCATTTCAGATACGTAAAAAGGTGTTTACTTTCAGTTTATAATGCACGGATGAGAGCGTCATTAACTCTGTGTAGAGAAAGTTATACACCGCATACGTGCTCACATAAACATCAGTATAAAAAGTGTAATATTCTTTTAAGTGGAATTAAATATAAACATAGTGCGGAGAATAAACGGATACGACCATTTGTAAAATGTGCGCAACAGACAACGCATTAGCAAGATTAAAACTTGTAAAAGCAAAAGGAGTCACTGTTTTCGCTGAGTCAGTAGTCTCCATATGTAGCAGCGGTTTAAGTAGAGACGGGTTTCCTTAGAGACGCGGCACGCCTATGTAGTGCGGACGATAAAACTGAAATGTTTGTCCTTCGTAAGCCTACTTTACGAGAAAACGTTAGTTTGGAATACGTATATATATATATATATATATATA
>DWLR01001888.1:0-16850 GCA_018246295.1 Papilio alexanor hazarajatica
TATATATATATATATATATATAACTTTTACAAGTGTTTGCTGTCACAACATTAGCCAATTGCAGTTGCAAATGACCAAACCCACCTTATTTAATTTCGATCACTGGCAGGTATTTGGCAAATTTGGCAGCGAGTCACTCACTCAAATCTAATTACAGGAAGTGCCAAGTTGTTAAGTACATATGTGCATACGTAGATTACTCACCTGCCACGACCTAACGAGCACAAGCATATATCGGGGTCATTTACAGGCGGAGTACCAACTTTCATGCCAATTTCGGGAAATTATACGGGAAAATATTAAAATACTAAAGTCGAATAAAGCCACTATTTCGAAAAAGAAGACATAAACTTAGTGTGTACCTTAACCTTAATTAAACTTAATTTGACATTTTACTCTACCACAACGTTTTTTTTTGCTATCGGAATAAAAATATGAATCCGCTTTAAGCTGTAAGCTTTATGGCCTTTTTGAAAAAATTCAGAAGCTGAGGTAGTCCTCAGCTTTTGACGTAAATGTAAATAAGTTGATGCAAATCAAATTAATTTAGGAAAAGACGGCGATGAGCAGATCTCTACCTCCAATAAACTTGAGAGCTTGCGTTATTGTTCATAAAAGTTTCATTAGAGTTTAAACCAAAACACACTTAATGTTAATCTGTAAAGTAAGCCGTTTGAATACATTGAGCAACACAGCCTAATTACAAACACGTCGCGTGCGAGATACAGCATGTCCTGTGCGCTGCGTGATTAAATGTAAAGCTGTCCGTACGTGAGCCCGGCACAGATATAGCGGGATCACAGACATAATGTATGTAATGTGCCTTATGAAATGGACATGAGAAATAACCTATTTTCAATTTTATTTATTTCATTAATTATATTTGCGTAGGGTCGGCACAGCATGTACTACTCTTCCATATGTCATGGACCCTACTGTAGTCCATACTGTAACTGGTTTTGGCTATAGCTTTACGGCCGGCCTGACGCCAATCCTCCTTGAGAATATACATATATAAGGTATTTAATATGAAATTATGAAATAGCACAAAATACATAAAATGTATCTTATATAAGTTCCAGTTGAATTGATTGGATTGATTTTTCCAGAAGTTGGGGTTCTTCTGCAGCCTCCGCTCAAAATTCTGGTACCAGGTGGTAAGATGTTGAGGGGGGTTTAGGATACGCCGATAGTCGGCTTCATTTGGTTCTACATCACCGAGAATCCAACACTACAAGTTTACCAGGTCCACCAACATATTTTGTGAAAATGCTACATATTGATTTTATTCACTGGGTATTCCAATCTGTGCGTAGTTGCAAATCTACTGCTGACCGAATGCACCACCTATTTTTTTTTCGCACATGACTGTTTTAAAATATCATTATCAAATTACAAAGATTTGTAAAATGAAATGAAAGCCATTTAAAAATATTCAGGGCATGTTCATGTCAAACGTCGAAATTGAAAAAAATATAATTTTATAATATTATATTTGCTTAATAATCTTTTAAGGCAATAGAATTTTGTTCAATACTAATTTGATTGACTTGACTTGATTTTTACTGTCCTAAACGTTTTTATTATTATTATTATTTTTGATTGACTGACAGGAGGGTAATGTTTTAGCGGGTATGTTCGTATACACGTTCAAATCTGACCTCCTGTGGCCTAAACACCTTGACCGATTTTGAAGGGTGAGTTATCATTGAATTTGTATTCCTCCTTGAGGTGTCATAGAGGTACAAACATTCGAACTTATTGGTGTTTTTAATTATTTACTAGTATTATTGATATAAATGTGATAAAATCGTATTTATTGTAGATATCAGGATCACTGCCAAGTGTCATTTGAACGTAGCAGTAAAGGACGAAATAAATGTGATTTGAACAACAGTTTCCGCGCATAATGTACTCATAATATGTATTCCACAATAACCTACTTTGTATGAGATTATTATACGAATAACATGCATAATTAAACTGTTGTCTAGCAGAATAACAATATATTTACAATGTGTTTACAGGATTCAATAACAATCGTGGGTTTTAATCAGCTGTGCGTATATTTGTAATTCTGTCGATCTGTTGTTTTGTCCCATGGGACAAGCTCATTAATTCAAAATAAATGTTGTCCTGTATTTGTCTACCGACAATAATATATTATACTACGAATACCTTTTATTTTTTAACGTATTTTAAAATGTTTAAGAATAAACTTTAGTTAATAATAATATATTATTTAAGAATATTTAAGATATTTAAAGTTCTCAATTTATTGTTAAATTTAAATTAAAATACACAACTGGAGTAACGCCAAAAATTATTAATAAAACATTTCTTTATAACATACATTCGTTTTTGCCACTATTTTAATACCAACCTAAATATGTGTTAAATATGACGAGCTTTACCGTGTGCACGGATGCAAATTTTCACGCTACGTGCCTCTCAACAAAGGGATTTTCATAAGTCAGAGAATATACACCGGAAACGTTGGAAACCTGGCGCAGTGGGGCGGGCGGGCGGAGCGTTGTGTGCATCCACTTCCACGGGATGTAACCACCGCAGAACACTGCTCAACAACAAATGTATGCAGTAATTAATTCACACTAATGTTTTTTAAATAGTTTGGATTTTAAATTGATGAGTATGGTGAAAGTATTCAGATATGTGTATTAAATCTAAATTTTTGACTAGAACTGGTCATCAATTATATGTCAATTAGTTGTGTGGCTAAAACTCTCATTGTCAGTCAACAGAAGTCAATTACTGGGCTTAACCAAGGATCCTCCCCCTTTCTTACAAAGATCGATTTTTTGCAGCGACCATGACGAGATCGTCAATATCCACATATCTTTAAACGTCAATGCGAAAGGAACTAAATATTCAGCTCAGGCCAAAAATACCTTCCAAATCTAAAATAAACAACAAAAGTTTTTCTTGTAAGTCTAATGTTTCACAATTTGATAATAATACAAGTGATCACGTCGTAATTTGGCACTCCTGATACCGCCGCAGCCATCTCCTGCCGTTGACCGAACGGTTGAGCGGTGCCGTGCAGCCATACCCCCCGTTGCCGTTCACCATCATGTAGTCATAACAGTCGGTCACACCGTCACTGTTGCAGTCCTGAAAAGAACCCAAGAATAGCTAAGTAATGGAGTCAAATAGTCAATAGTACGTAAAATGTTATACGGGACGCCGGAACGTTATATTTTTTACGAGCATTTATGAAACGTGACAGCAATCAGCCACAGCCACACAGCCTTTTTTCGTGGTTTTCGTTCTTATTGTTAAATTACAGTTTTATTTTTGAAATACAGATTAGTTGTCTTACCTTTCCAAATCTTTGCAAGTATCCTTCGATAATTCTCTTTGCGCAGTGATAATTTCTCGCACAGTCCTCCCAAGCTATAGGAGAGAAAAATATTATAAAAGGGTGATCATGAAATAATTGCCTGGACTACGTCACACATCTGCATTGCATTCGCGGAACAAGCACGGAATGGGTCGGAATAGTTAGAGAGATAAAGAGGGTTATGTCCCTTCAATGCCAAGGCCATTCATCCTCAAGAGCAGCTCGTCTCATGATAAGTGACATGGTCGAACGAGAGGGGAGTGGATAAGCCACTCCCCCCTCGTTCGACAAGGAAGTACATTCAAAAAGGACGCATGGTAGCAATAGAGGTCTACTCACAGTGGTTTCTGTCCGGGTCGTCGTCCGGCAGCGTGATCTTCCCGGAGTCCACCCAGTAGACGCGCGAGATGTTGAAGGGGCCACAGTAGCCGGCGGTGCAGCCGTGCGAGGTGTCGCATTTGGTCGACACGTGGCACAGACAGCGGTAGCACGACTCCGACAGATTTGAGATGTACACTCCTGGCAAGCGGGCAAGCATTGCTAGTTCGGTCATTCATTAATTTGTTTTAACCGACTTCAAAAAAGGAGGTTCTTAATTTGGTTGCGTCTTTTATGTTTGTCACCGCAAAACTTGGTCATTTTCGAAACTATTTCAAATAACAAATGTTGGAAACTGGATATTCAGAAGTGAGTCCTGTTTAATTTAAATGTCAATGAATTCCGCCGCAGGTACTGAAGATGTACCGAAAATGACAAACCCTGTTTGGATTTAATGGATTTGTAATGAGACGTAGCGTGACTATAAATGATTAAAACTAGGTGTTGACCGCGCCTTCGCACGCATTCGTGTCTTATTTTCCTAGTTGAAATTTATTGTTAAGTCGAAAATTTGTTATTGTCAACGTTTCCTTAGCAATGGACATTAATGCAACCGACATTGAAATTTTTTTCATATTTATTATCCTTAAGAAAGGAATATTACTTATTGTTTACGGCATCGTTTTTTAGTCCTGTTTCCTTTTTTGCTTCTTCTCCTGCCACAGCAATCACAAGATACAATTGCAAGACACCATTTTGAACGTTTATTTAAATGAGAATACAATTTAAAGTCGGTTTCTTTATTGTTAAGAAACGTTAAAAGGTTATTTGAACTTTGGTTAATATACAGGTATAAGTACTAATATAATATTGTGACTCCTGTAGCCGATTTTGAGGGGCGAGGTATCGTCGATTATTATTCATTTCTGGAGTGTTATAGTGATGTCATCTTATAAATTAACTATTGTTATAAACTTTGTTTAAATAACTATTATTTTACGAATGACAATCGAATCAATGGCGTAGAAACTAGACAGAAGACGACAAATAATAATATCGACGGCTATTAACAAATTCTTGTCCTCTATAAGTTTATATATAAGAACTCGTGTGTCGAAGCCTCTCGACACGCGATTCGCATTATGAAGAAGATCGCAAAGTTTTCATCGCAAACTTTTGCTGATCGCAAAACTTCTTTAGAATATTAAAAACTTTGGTTATAAGCTTATGCAATGCAAATAAGAGTGGCGATGTGGACAGGTAGTGCATAAATTGGTGTGTGCTTAGATGTATGGATATGGAAGAAGCAAGAGTAGTAAGAGTGCATAAGTCTATTTTCTTTTTAGGTGACACGTCATTCCTGTACTTTAGGATTATCTAGTGATCTCAAAATTAACTAACCCATATCAAGAATAACGAAATATTCAGTGAAATAATTTGGATTAATCAATCAGTCATCAATGGAAGTATCTTCTAGTTTGCCTCCAAACTCTTGTGTGATTAACCAAATAAATTCCGTTGCAGTGAGAACAGCGTTTTAGGACCGACTTTAAGTTGTTTATTTCTAGCAATTGTGTCAGTTATAAAGCCGTTAGGATATTTTACGTAACTATCTGACTTAAGTAGGTAATGTTTGTGTGGGTTGAAAATTTAAGACTATTGGCATATTCTAAGACTAAATATTCTAAAAATAGAATCGAATTTAACACTTAAAATATTCTAAGAGTGTGAAATAACGTGTTATTTACATACAACAACTAAAATCGGGATTGAATATAGTAACAAACGTGACCATTCTTTTTTCCTACTCGTTTATTACCTGTACCTGTATTTGACATGAACAAAATAAAACAAGTTGTAGGAGTCAAGTTATAGAAATTCACGTTATGGAAATAATAAAAGATCGATGGTGTGGAGGTTCATGGTATGGTGTCATGAACCTTCCACACCATCGGAGTGATTACAGAAAATTTAAATTAGCATGAAATTTCATTACGTCACGTTCTTACGAAAAGTGTATATACCCATTATCCATTGATCTACTAAACGCGGGACCGATCCAGGCAAAACGTAGCCACAAATACATACAATACAACGACTGATGTGTTCGCGTTGTGTCGCGTCGCATTGCGGAGTTTGTCTCTCACAGAGGACAACGGGTTACTACAGCATGCTAATAATATAAATGTATAATAATATTAATAATGTATAAATCGTAACTAATTCTATTTAAAAAAAACGTGGGTATTGTTACCTGCAGAGCTGGTTGCCCAGAGCAGGATGCCTGCGATGACACACATCGGTATCACAACATGAAGTTTTGTTGCCATCTTAGTTTCTAAGCTCGACTTTTTCTCTATACTGAAACAAATCTACATGTAACTATTTTATTGACAGATACTGATATATGTATTCATAACAAAAATATCTAAAAAATCCCCACACGCCTATTTTTATTTTTTTACTTAGTTTGTTTTTTATGTTTCGATACTAATGTTGTGTATCTATAGTAAATTCGCAATTACCGCATCACGTTATATTACAAAGGTAATTTATTATTGATCGCACACAAAGGTTCGGTAAATCAGTTGGATAAGATCGTTAAAACATATTAAAATTGTTGAGTCATATTTCCTTGTAAATGGAGTCTGATTGCAGACAGGTACAATTGAAATGAAAGCACTTAAAATTAAGTAACATGTATTGTAAAAGTTAATTTTCTGTCCATTTCCAAACCTGTAAATAAAGAAGAAAACTAAAAAACGTTACGCATTATTTTATCTATTGGAAATACATAGAGAGAAACCGTACAAGTTTCCTTTAAAACTAAAGAGCTGAAGGCATAAAGTGGGTCGCTTAGATCCCGTAATGATTGCTGTTATTACTACTTATACTTATGTTATTATTACTTATTGATATAATATTACGTATAATAAAATTTATTAACAGATATCGTTTTTTAGTCCTGTTTCCTTCTTTGCTTCTTCTGTCACAGCTTTCACAAGATACAATTATTGCAAGACACCATTCTCAACGTTTATTTAAATGAGATTGCACTGTTGTTTTTAAACTCTCAAAAAACAAAGTGGTTTTGGACCTGTTTACTTGATGTGGTGTCTTTATATCATTATACCTTGTTTTTGCCTTGATATTTAACGTCCTATTTGTTGTGAAGTCCACTACAATCATAAATTTATTATGAAAAATAATGTACGTCTTACGCTATAAAGTATTGGTTAAAGAAAAAGTCGTGTTTACAATTGCTGAATTGTGCTAAACTAATATTGATCTAATTCTTAAACTTATTGAAGGATGTTGTGACTATAAGTAAATTAAATTTATAATTTTAATTTAAATAAGAGGTAACGAATCATAATCTAACGCAGTCCTGGCATACGCATTTCTATTCTCCGTCCTCTCATTTATTACTCTACTTAGTTTTGTGTTGTAATAAAATGTTTTGCTTGCATGGCATTTCCTAGAATTACATACATTCAATGTTAGTCATTTTGAAATAATGAGATAAACGACTTACATAATTATGTTACTTATAAACAATAACTTCACAATATCACAGGTAATTGTATAACAACTTGAGCCCGGATCGCGGCGTCAAAGTTCGTACTCTATTAATAATGTTAATTACTTTGATAGGAAAATCATTTTAATAAACAGAGGCACGTGCATTCTGCTCGGAGCGCGCGTTGCAGAATGTCGAGAGTTTGTATAAGTAATTCGTCTGGTAATTTTTAATAGGTAATCCGGTTTTTTTTGCGAGACATGAACATTGTTATAATTATAAACATAATAATTACCTATTTGTTGTCATTTAATCGTACCTTTGTGTATTGAACCATAGGAAGATGCCGAACCAGATCATACTGTGTGACTACAGCGTTTTTGTATAAGGATATTTTATTATAATTATATATGGATTTGTGATATAGCTTTTCGAAAGCCATTCAAAAGTATGCATGTATTTGATGAAATACGGAAGAATAAAATTCATGGCATTTTTTCTTAGTTCAAGAATAAGGTAGGTTAATTTGAGAATAAGGTATTTGTTTAGAATTAGAGAATATCAATGCTCGCCGTAAGATTTTACATTAAAAGTCTATTTTTGACGAGGATACGATACGTAATACTCGTAATAAATTCAGCAAACGACCATTACACTTGACACTTAATATTCACGGACCTCAGAATGTGGTCCGTTATTACGATAATCTTGCTATATAAATGTTATTTCTCGCTACACAGACCTCCGGGTTGGGCAAAGAATTAAGATTTATAACGCAAAGTTTTCACTTAGTGCCTTTTATAGAAATAGTTACGAGGTCGTGATGGAATTAATGTAACTCATGACAACCCGAAAGCGTAAGCTGATATTTAAAGAAATTTTATAGATGAGTGGCGATAACACCATATTAAAATGGTGACTTATAGTTCCCTGCTTATTTGATCTTTTGAAAACGGACAAGGACTTAGGACTTTTGGACCCGAGGATATATAAGAGGAGTAATCTATGTCCAGTGGATTCCAGAAACACCTGGAATCCACTGGACTTTACGATGTCAGTATGCAGTAGTAGTAAGAGTAGAATATTATATATGTTATAGAACACAATAAGTCATAAAGAAATTAAGAGTGATACAAATATATAGTGTGTTTTAACAATATTTGACCTTTAACTTGATGTTAGACGCGCCAGCCTCCGACCTCGCTGTGCGGGTACTACAAAAACAAAACAAAAAATCATGTGCAGAATTTCATTTAAAAAAAATTAAGTTCTTCAAGTATTGCTGGCTCTAAAATAGAACTAATGCCACAGAGACAAGAGACCATAGAATAGATTTTATTTTTTTCTTGTTTTTACAAAAACTTTGTCAGCGCGAATTTTTGCTATATTTTAATTTACTGTCTTTTTTAAGTCAAAAAAGCGAAATAAATGCAAACAACACAGATCAGACATTAGCACAGACATCGACAACGGGTTTGCTTCGCTTTGTTGTCCCGCTTTAGATATTTAACAACTATATGTTCTTGTTTTGTTGTTTCATAGTATGAGGAAAGCCGATGTCGTATATTAATAAGATGCACAACAATAAATGTAATTAAAATTAAATCTATTATTCGATTTAAATCGAATGCCAAAGTTTGTTAACTAAATAATATTAATGCTTTATAATTTGATTGAATACCTGTAAAAATATGGATTAGTTTTTATTATTACAATCCAATATATTTTTACTTACAAAATACTTTTTAATTATTTTCTAGCAGTAATTGTAGCCAATTTAGAGTGGCGTAACGTGCCAATAAATATTCGTCATCTCTGCTTTTGGGTTTAGGGCGTGCGTGCTTGCTTATTTTATAACTTAAGTTTTAAACAAACACATAACCTTGTACCGGCGCCACGGGAAAGAACCTAACGACTAACGAGGGAGAGATGTCTCATAAAAAATAGGAAACTACGCTTGATTGATAAGTTGTACATATGTTGTAAGTAAGCAATTATTGCTCACAAGTTTTTATACGAGGGAAATTATCTCGAGAACATCCGTGGCCGATATGCTGGAGTGCCTGTTTGTTTACGACGCGGGTTTCGGGTTCAATTCACGATAATCTCAATGTTTGCTTTTAAGTCTTTTTTCATTGCTTGTAAGCAGTGGAAATCACTAGTAAACTTAACCTATATGTTGGTGGTAATTTTCTCGATGAATAAAGTGTAACAAGCATTGTATTCAATTCAAATGAAAAATGTACAATATCTGTCAACCCCGCAACGTTACATCAGTGTATAGTTTTATTTTTATTTCATTAAAACTAACATATATATAACTAAGTTTTCAATAAATTTAGGCTCAAACCAAGCAATTATAGAAATGTCAGTAATAAGATAGTATAACCAATAATATAATACTAACAAAGGTTGGCAGCTATAGCGCGCGACAAATCATTGTGAATATCCCATTTGGGTGCATAAAGAATCAAAAGGGCAATAACAGTTGTGTTCTCGGGCAGTTATATTGCTTGTATAAACGATCGTTGCCGCATCGATAATGAAAATGTTTGTATATGAATAAAATTGCCAAAATAAATAAATGTAGCGCGTCCTCGTCGTTGTATTCTAATATCACTTCTTCATGTATCATGAATAATGTCTTACTAGTACTGTCCCCAGCTTCTACAAGGAAGATAGATAAATCTCCAGATTTGGTTTCCATATCGCTTAGTGTTTAATACACACGGCTAGCCCGTTGTATAAGAATTATCGATTTAACCATAGGTTAAGACTTAACTTTCCTTAAGACTTAAGTTCCTTTGTTTTATCTAGGTAGAAATAGTTAAGGGTCTTCTGCATAGCCGAAATAGCTCAGTTGGGAGAGCGTTAGACTGAAGATCTAGAGGTCCCCGGTTCGATCCCGGGTTTCGGCAGCGAAATTTTTATACACTTATAGATTTGGTTTTTATATTATCGCGTTGACATTTAATGTCGAATAAGTATATATACGTAATAAAGAAATGCGTATTCTATTACGTAAAGACTAGAAAAAGTAATAAATACTTTACTTTCAATAACTTACCATAGGAAGTATGGTAAGTTATTGAAAGCGATAATTTTGGGAGCAATAGCATAGCACTGTCTCGAAAGATTCATTTGTTGCTCTGACATTTGCACTTCGTTGTCAAAAGGTATCGTTTTTTTTAAATGGTGTTATCTATCATCTAAAAATCGTAAAATAACAGTTCTAATGGCTTATAACGAATACATATATTAAATACTCTGATAACAACTGGTATACATTTAATTAACTCTGAGAAGTTGTAGAGTAACAAGTCCAACATTTTTGTTTTATTTCGATCCTACGCCAATTGTTTCATTAAAAAGTCTCAATACAAAATAATGGGTCAAATTAACGACGTCATCCCCCCTGCACGCCGAGTGGGGTCAGATTTTATCGCTCCCGTAAATATCGCACTGCTCCTGACTTCGCTTGTTAATGATGCCCGTTACCCGCTTGCCGTTCTTCTGTTGGCGGAATCTGATTAATGTCGTCTAATATTTTATTAAAAACAACGATTAAGATAAAGCGCATGGATACAAAAGATATCAGAGACCCTTGATCTATGATTGTTTCTGTATAGCGATGGTGATTGTTGAAAAAAAAACAAACGACTGAATCGAAAACCCTGCTGATAATATGATATAAGAGTGTCGATTTTATTGTTCGCTGGGGGCATTGTGTGAGTGGGATGGTGTTACGTTGATTTTTTCTAAACTACAAGTTACTAGTCAACATCAATTGTTATCAACTTTATCGACTAAACTGGACAATCGAGTAATTCGATAAGTTTTAGAAATCCGTCCCATCGCTACTTCAGTTTCGAAAGATTTGCTGAATTTTATTAGAATAATTGCTGACTTAATTATGGCAAAAAGTGCAAGGTTAATTTTCAGGAACTCTTTGGTAATGCAGACAAATCCTTTACTTTTATATTTTTTTTTCAATGAAAAAGTAATCAAATTTCATCTCAATATACTTCGGAATTTTCGGTATTAATCCAATTAAAATTTTTGATTATTGGTAAATTTTGGCAAAAAGCAAAAGTAACCTCATTTCTTTCAATTACCCCTTTAAATTATACCATACTATGTGTTAATGCTATGATAAAAAGTTAAGGTTTCCATTTAAGCTACACTATTTTTAAAATTTCCAAATATAAAAAAACTTGCCGAAACCCGGGATCGAACCAGGGACCTTTAGATCTTCAGTCTAACGCTCTCCCAACTGAGCTATTTCGGCTATGTATATTTTATCTAAAAAGTAAAAAACTAGGGGCACGGTATTTTTACATTTTTCTACATCTCTTTCTTTCATATTTTCAAAGTCGTACATTTTAAAGTGTCAGGGTTACTACTGTTTCAGATTTATAATAGTGTTTTATTATTATTATAGAAAGCAAATGAGGAAAAAGAGTTACTTGATGTAATATCTACATTACACATGTTATACACTATTTCAATCTATCAACATTTGTATGAGCTGCACTACCTTATGTACTTATATGTCTATGTCTGATCTATCCCTAAAGGTTTTTCCTAATTTTTAAGTATTATTGTTCTTAAATAAATAGTAGTGTAATGCTATATTACAACGATATACAGAGATGGAACTTGGATCTTCCGTATTGAACGGTAGTAAAATTTACTATTAGAAATATCTTCCAAATGGTATCAAATGCAAGAGAAATAAACATTTAACGTTAGAGATTTAATAAAAATCTATTCTATATGTGTACTAAATAATATTCACAAAAAATATTCTTTACAAAGCAACTAAAAACATTTCAAACAAAGTTTACCGTACTGAGACTCTTGGATAAAACCCACGTATCCTAGGTGTTAGACCATACGGGAATTCAAACAAATTATAGCTAAAACAGGACTGATTAAACAAAGCCAGTATGTTTATGTCACATAAGTACATAAAGTGGTGTAGAGCCTGCAAATGTTTGCAGATTGCAGTAGTGTATAACATGTGTAGGGTACATATAACCTCAAGTAACTCTTATATGTATATATAAGTAGCATTAAATAAATACAACCCTACAGTAGGCGCCGATTTATTTAGTGTGCGCACGTGCCCACGGCCGCCGGTGCAGGATTACTTCCGGCGGTCGTGTGTACAGCGCGGACTGCGCAGAACAACACGCTAACATCAGTGTCACTCACTTGTTTACTTAAGCCGCTATATACTTAAATTGTACACCAAATTGCCACTGCTTGAAGTGGTTTATATGGTTTCAGATTTAGTTTCGAATCATAATGTATTACTACTACAAACATTAATAAAAGTTTTGTACAGGAGTTATTTCCTATTTATTTTTTGGAGAATTTGAATATCTCATAAAACTTTAAAACAAACCGTAATGGTAGGTGACTACCAGAAAGTAAAGGATTATGAGGGCATTTGGCAGAAATACGGAATTTCGAATTATAACCTTGAATGTCCTTAAAATTCAGTTTACTTACTCATTGTTATTTTTGTAAATTATAATTAAATTAGGTGAGCACATACCTACCACGGTGTCGTGTAAGAACTCCATTATTTATTACTGTACACTGTTATAATTTACAAGTAATTACATCTATCAAATTAAATATAACAATTAATACTAATAAATCGTTATTTAACCGAGAATGTAGTGTCGCATAACCAATTTACTGAGTAGCAAATTCCGCGAACATTTGCAAATGATATAAGCAATAACAGAGACGGAGACGACTGCGAGAATACTTGTTGCGTGTTACATCTGCCAGCTGGCGCGCGAGCCACCCGAGCTCACGATGTAACATACGTTATTGCAAATTACGCACATGTCTTCCTTCTTTATTTTTGTTGCTCGGATCATAATCTATTCTATACCTTTTTGTCCCACTTTGTAATATATAAAACTTAGTTTGAGGTTTATTCTATCTTTGGGCCATTCCTTCTATAATTCTTACCTGAATTAAATATCTTTCACCTTCACCTACACATGTATTTTTTGTACTTATGTATTTATGAATTTTCAAATTATTTCATTCACACCAACAATGCGTAAGTACACAAATTTTACTGTCTACAAACTTTTCATAAGTTTGTTTTTAAGGTTATCTTGTCCTTATGTGTAACGACAATGACAACAGTTATACGTACGTATGATTTGAACCGACCTAATTATTCCAACGGAAAAGTTTTTTGCTTTTGCTGTAATTTACTTAATGTTATTGATTTCGTCTGCTTCAAATAGATAAACTTTATCGGCAGCTAATGGCCCGTAGCTTTTGCTTCGAATATTTGACCGTAAAATAACCTTAATGCTCCTTTTCACGGCAAATTAACTTTGGTGATAGGATCTCTACTTATGAGGCTAAAGAACTTTACAATCGAACAATATTACTTAATTTTTACAACGGAAGTGGTACATTGATTTTTTGTCTAGGGTACGGCGAAGGAATTGATGTATACATATCGGACAAAGAGAATATAGTACCTGGTGTCTCTCTAGCGCAGAACTTCTGTTAAAAGAAAAGTTTGTGTTGTTCCACATGAAGTCGCAGTTGGTTATTACCATCCGTACATCGCAAGTGTAATACAACGGTGTGAGGGCAATCATCGGATACCATTTTAATACATATTATGATGACTATCCGACGCGCGGCCATTGTTCTCGTATTATCGCCTTGACGTTGCGCAAGACTTTTCCAGGCGGCGCCGCCTGAACTACAATAAAAAATAACCGATGTCTACTTTAAATGCAATTTTTTTGAAGATAGAATATTACGTACTTTAAGGTGCTATCAAAAGTTAGGTAATTCAACTTGCAGGTATCTGACGATTTACAAGAAAGAAGCCGTTAGCGGATTCGCAGTGGTATGAACAGTAACTAAGGATATAAACATATGTATCGTAATAAATCGCAATGAAAAGTGTATTTAGATAACTAAAATTATCTTCCCTGTAAAACCCATTAGCTCGTTAAGCTATACCGCAGCTATATCTCACCCGTAGTAGGTAATTATCTCTTGTCTCTAGACAACGGGGAAGTCTAATTACGTTCAAACGAGTGCTATATAACAGCCGCAAATCTGTAGTGACCCAACATAGCCAAGATTCTGTATGAAGAGCTGTATGAAGAAATAAATGTAAATTAAATCTGTAATATATGAACACCGTTTAGTTTATGATTACTCGTCGGGAAGTGCGACAGATATCATAAAGTTGCAAAATAGCAAAGCAAAGCATTGCCATTAATTTGTCGTCAGTGGAAAAAGTGCAGTTTTTCAGTTAAGCTGTCGCTTCCATAGAAATACTAACGAGATCCCGCGGGACGCGCCGGTAGCGCCGAGAGGGCCACCAGGCAAGGAGTTCGTTTTCTTTTTTAAAATAAGTAGAGATTTTAATTATATTCCCATTTTCTGTTTTCTATGTGAAAAACATCAACAATGCTGATGACTACTTAGATGATGTTTCTAGACGTTAGTTCATAAAAAATAACAATAATAATGACATAATACAATGTTTGATAATAATGACAAAAAATATATATTAATTTAATTAATATATGTATAACATGTGAATCATTTTTTAGATGCGTAATAAAAAAGACACATGTTATTTGATGAGTTGATGCCGAAACTTGGATCGAACCTGGGATCTTTACATATGTAGTCTAACGAGTCTAAAGAAACCTAACAAACTTAAAAAATATTTTTCGATTTGTAAACTTTCATCTAATTAAGAAAGGTACAAACAATACAATAACAATCGTATTGTTTTGCCCGTTAAGCACAGCCGAAATAGCTCAGCTGGGAGAGCGTTAGACTGAAGATCTAAAGGTCCCTGGTTCGATCCCGGGTTTCGGCAATACAATTTTTATGTTCTTTGTCGTCGATTTATGTGAGGATTCTTCTATTTTTCTTTCGTTACCTCATAACAAATCACCATCTCATCTTTCTAATCATAGTAATGAAAATAAAATTTGAAAATGCGTTCGTAGGCTATTAGAACTTAGGTAACAGGATATAATAATGTAACATATCATTAGTTGGTTTATTCTTTGAGGTCATGTAGGCATACATATATATGACAATAATAATGTCATCTATTGTCTATTGACAATCCTGGCAAAATATTATTGATGTGTAGGAACATATTCACATAAGGTTCATTAATCGTTGTCAATTTCGTCCCCTTTTATAAGCGTCGTCGTGGCAACGACCCCATGACTTCCTTAAATACACATATGTCAATTTTAAAAGTAACGTTGAATAGGTTTAAAAAAGTATTATATTGATATTTATGTTTTATTACACGTCTTAGTTGAAAAGGCATAATACAATATATCGCTTTAGATAAACTTTTACAGAATGCTAAATACATATACATAAAAATAGAAAGCATTCTTTTAAAAATAAGCTCAAAAATTTCTTCATAAAATGTAACAACTGAATTATGCAATACCACTGGTTTAAAAGTATGTTGTAAATATGTATTGAATTTCTCAAGTAAGTGAATTTTGTAAGCTCTTTGACACAATAAAGTTCTGTAACCACATTCCCGTACCTAAAGCCAACTATCCTAGCCACTAGACCATACGGGGTAGTTCGTAAATTATATAAAGAATAGAGGTGTAAAAATTTTCAAAATTACTCACTTTTAAAAGTGAGTTCAAATGAACTTAAATTCGACCTCGAGGTCCCGGTAGCTCCTCGGTCGCAACTCGTGCTCAGCTGCTCCTGTTGACTCTACAAATGTTCTGGGCTAGTTTCTGCAGCTGAAGGACATAGTTGGGGTTGAAACATATGCTGAGAATTATAATACTTGCTTCAGATAATTAGATTCGTACCGACCATTACCGTTGCATCACTGAAAACATTATTTTCTTTCTGTCGTGCGTGATACGACATACATTGTCACTAACTAGTCGTCGATTATTATTTGGACTAGATATTACATTCGGTGAGAGAATTTTCTATAACATAGCTTTGATTGTGGCCGTGTGTGTGTGTGTGTGTGTGTGGGGGGGGGCTGATAAGGGCTGTGAGAAATGTTTTTACATTATCTTCTATATACTGCGTAGCTTTTGTAAAAGTACGAAGGGATTTCTTCCTAATATTTTCCCGTCGAAAAGTAATTACCAGACGCAGCTGTCGCTTTGATAAAATTACATTTTATTGTCAATTTCGTCGCAACCCCGCGACGATGTTTTATAATGAGGGCCTCTCCCGCGGGACCTCGGCCCGAATAATAAGGAGCTTCCAACTTAAACCCGAAAATTATTATTTCCACTGTCTTTCATATTTATATACGTAGAATGTTGCATTTATAACGGTTTATACTTATTTTCAAATTAGGACCCAGACGACCCATTTCTAAAATGACTTTTAATTTTAGCCTTTGTTTATTTTGTACTTTTTGCTGTATTAACTTTATGTCAAAATTATCGCAAATACATTGTCCTCCAGCACTCCTCTGGTTTCCTCAGCCAGTATCAGTATCCTTGGCGTAGACATATCGAGTGACGTTCAGTTTCGCGGTCACTTCGAAGACAAGGCCAAGTTGGCCTCCAAAAAGCTTGGTGTGCTCAGTAGATCGAAGCAGTATTTCCAGCCAAACCACCG